>NW_025563637.1:52500-88207 GCF_020424385.1 Procambarus clarkii
GGTGGGGGTACAGAATTATAGGTACAAGGGAAATTATAAACATAGAGGATGATACAAAGACGTACGTTTGCTTAGCTGAAAGATCAGATACTACATAACTCTTGAGTGTCTGAGATAAATGCATGAACCGGGTACCTAACAGCTAGGATGGGCATAAAGTTGTTCAGCCTTTCCTTCCTTCCTTCCTTCTTTCCTTCCTTCCATCCTCTTCCTTCCTTCATTCATTCCTTCCTCTTCCTTCCTTCCTTCCTTCCTTCCTTCCTTCCTTCCTTCCTTCCTTCCTTCCTTCCTTCCTTCCTTCCTTCCTTCCTTCCTTCCTTCCTTCCTTCCTTCCTTCCTTCCTTCCTTCCTTCCTTCCTTCCTTCTTTCCTTCCTTCCTTCCTTCCTTCCTTCCTTCCTTCCTTCCTTCCTTCCTTCCTTCCTTCCTTCCTTCCTTCACGTTAGCAGAGAAAGGTACTCCCCACACACACACTGCCCGATTGATTGTCTCAGCCCCGGGAAGGAGCGAGCTGTCTGTCGCTAGCTGTTTCAGTAATTGTTCCAATATCAGTATTGATGTTCCGCTTAGGAGCTTCCATTGGTCTTAGTTAAACGTCAACGAAATAAGATCAAACGCAACGCACTGGGATTTACTCGGGAAAGTGATCACCACCTACGCTGTATATCGAGTGAGAGTGAATAAAATAGTGAGGGGGCGAAAAAAATTGGTGAAAGATTTAATTCAAAGATTGAAAGAAAATAAATATTGTCGAAGAGTGAATATCAAATTGAGAGACTGGTGTAAATAGTGTCGGATTTAATAAAATAGTCGAAAACAGAACAAAATCATATGGGTGAATAAAATTGTGAGTCAATAAAAGAAATTAAAAAAATAGTGAAAATTATCAATTCTTCTAAAAATGCTATACCATATAAGCATTATAGTGAATATCACACGTAGTATGTTCAATATCACACTGATGGTGAGGTGAAAATAGTACAGGTAGTATAGTATCACATAGGAAGTATACTGAATGTCACACTGAAAATATAGTGATTTTCACATTCGTGGTATGGTGAAAATACCATTGATTGTATAGAGTGTCACACTGGTAACATGATGTTCCTCAAAGAAGATCAAGTAATGTTATGATGGATCACATTACTCTAACATTTAGAATCGAGAAAAACAAACTGAAATTTATATTATAAAAACCAAATACAGATATATATGATGTGAATACGATATCATATATATATATATATATATATATATATATAAGTGTTATTTTAAACTTTTTTTTTAACAAATCGACTCATCTGATATATATATTTGATACACCATTCATTATACAAAATTAACTTACACAAAATACTAAATATAGTAGTAATACATAACACTTTTACCATAGGACTGTGGAAACATAACTTCAAAAAAAAAAAATAGTGAAATCCATTGCCCAAAATGACAAACAATGGCTAGCTATTGTTTCTCATATTAGCTATTTTTTTAATAAAGGAACACCTGTATTCCGTGGAGGGCGTGAAGGCAACCTGTATTTATCACATTGGAGAGAACCTATGTGGATCACAGTGGAGGGAACCTATGTGGATCACAGTGGAGGGAACCTATGTGGATCACAGTAGAGGGAACCTATGTGGATCACAGTAGAGGGAACCTATGTGGATCAAAGTGGAGGGAACCTATGTGGATCACAGTGGAGGGAACCTATGTGGATCACAGTGGAGGGAACCTATGTGGATCAAAGTGGAGGGAACCTATGTGGATCACAGTGGAGGGAACCTATGTGGATCACAGTGGAGGGAACCTATGTTGATCACAGTGGAGGGCGCCTCTGATGACTATAGTAGAGGGAACGTGTGGTATCAGAGTCGAGGAAACCTCTGTTGATTACAGTGGAAGCCACCTGTCTTCATCACGGTGGAGGGAACCTGTTGGGGGTCTTAATTTTTTTTTACTGACACACTATTACCAGAAATATTATTAAAATTACTAAACTGTTCTTTACTCAAATATTTTAATTTCAAAGCGTATACCTCAGACAAAAACTACTTTACATCGAAATTAGATATGCCTTTTTTCTGAATTACACAGCAGGTAAATAATATTTTAAACAAATGTAAGCGAGTATTCAAAGGCTAAACAATTCATCAAAACACTCTGCCAGATAATTAGTAAATGAATAAATCATAAAATAAAATTCATTATTGAGACATCTTAGGGAGTCCATAGTGAAAATCACAAAAATATTCATAACAAAAAGAATTTTGAGAAATTTTATTGGACCAATGCTTTGACTCGCACCAACGATTTGGGTACTCTCAGCCGCACATCTTTCTCCTGTACCACCCCATAGTATAAGTTATATTACCTGGGGGTCTGCTGAATCGATAGAAAAGTCTGAAGGTCCCTACTGAAGCTAGTTCGAGTTTTACATATAACCTGCATGCACTATCTCAGATGTATTATCTAAAATGTTTAATACAAATTGGTTATTTAATTTTTCTTACAAATAAACTAATCATTTATTTAGGAAAATATCCAATTTTGTCTAGAAACCTAATTATTTTTATCTCAAAATTGCAATTATATTACTGTTTTTGCTTATAAGGTATAAACAAAAAGTTATCTCTAATTTGCATCTGGATGAGCTGCAGCAAGGATCTTGATTACAAACATTACGGTCACTAGTCTTTAAAAATACACACCCACACACACTATATATATATATATATATATATATATATATATATATATATATATAATATATATATATATATATATATATAGATATATATATATATATATATATATATATATGTATATATATATATCATATATATATATATATATAATATATATATATATATATATATATTAATATATATAAACTAGTCAAGCCTCACAACTATTTACTTTGTAAAAAAAAAACAAAGATAATGAAACACGGTGGGTTATAACCGTAGACTTATTCGTCTAACTGTCCTATTTTATTTTGTTCAGTAGGGTACTGCTCAAATGCAGATACATATATTAATAAAAAAAAATCGATTATCAGACCCTTATGACCAGCAGGTATGACGTACCTGGAGCTTTGCATTTGCTTTACTTATTGACGTGTTTCTGTGTAAATACTTTTAATGCTCCCAAAATCCCCCTGTGTGACTAACCATCTTCGAGATGGGGATATTTTTTAGTTTGACGCAGCAAAGACTGCTGAGAACTCCTATAAATATTAATAATTGAATAGTTAATCTGTTTTTGATATCGTTAAAATAATTACTTTCTATATCGATATTGTAGTTATTGATATCGAGTATATCCTCAGAGAGCTAACTTAATTTTTTGGTGTATGAAACAATTTTTAACGTAATTTCTTACATGTTGAACGTCCCTTTTCCTTTTTTTAGGTAGTCGGAGCAGCGTCGCGAAAATAATGTAATCGAATTTTGGCCGTAATAACGTCATGAAGAGGCTGTGACAGCTTTCATGGGGATGAAAGTGAACGGAGAAATTTGTTTCCTTATAGGTTTTAATTGCCCTTATACTGCCCTTTAATTGCCCTTAAAATACATCGCAATATTTTACTACATTTTGATTCAAATACAATATGTATTGACTTACGACATCGGACATTAAGCTGATATACCCAATCAAGAGGGCTGCTATCATCAGTCTTGGAGCTACCTTCAACTGCATCGGTCACTGGACTGTCTCCTTCGGTCATAAGACTACCTCTATCGATTAAGGGGATGCCTCTATTTGCCATAATATAAATGTATTGTATTGTAATGTATTGTAATGAAGTGACAAAGAAAAAGTGATAGAGATTGACTCATACAAAAATTAAATAGCTACTCTCAGCTCAACATGTTCACACTCAACTCTATATTTTTATTATAAATAAAGCCACGGTTGGTGTTATTACCATACTAACCTTCCCATTATCCTGCTTTTATGCCCTGTGATTATTATTCACTCACTCGAATAACCACAGGGTAGTATGAAAGGTTTGTCAACCCAATCAGTTAAAAAATAATTTGTTATCAGTTTGACTTCGGTTAATGGTCAACTTTACAAATCATAGTTTCTTATTTTAGCGTCAATTTCTGTATTAGATTAATACATACACAAAATTGTGACACTGTCATTCATTTCATGATGAAATAGATATAATTTGTTTTCCCAGATAGTGAGTGCTGAAGCTCATTAATACAACATACAACACCTCAAACAACATTCAACAAATATGACGCAAAATCCAGACGCGAGTGGAGAGAGAAAGATCACTAATAATTACTTGAAATTACAAACTACAAATTACAGTCAGTATTAAATTTTGAATATGCATTAAAGCAAACACATTACTAGCAAATATAAATATACATTTGTTCATATACCTAATAATACTTTTCTCTGCTTAATGTTCATTGCTAATGCTAGTTTTTTCACCTACTGTTGTAATTCTCATCAAATGAGATTCTAATTCTCAAAATTAAATCGATGGATCAAACATTTTCTTCACAGATCGAGTTTTACTGTGAAACTTTATCATAATGCACCTAGTATTCGTTGAGCTAATTCCCGACCCCATTGAATATACATTTGTACACATCATTTATATATTTCTAGTACATTAATCCTCTTATCTGGAACAATGGATGAAAAGTTTCTTACTCAAAATGCACATTAAGGAAGCATATAAAAGACTCACGAAATGGATGAATTCATTTAGGAGACAGATAAGTTTTGACTCTGCTGGTCGGTGACCAAAACACACTCAACAACAGCTCAGCTTTATTGTACATGAATATTAAATAATTCAAAATATTGCTCAATACGTGTTTAGTTGATCTGCACTGTGTACAATATATATAACAATATTGTTCATAGTGCAATATCCAGTACAGTGTACAGCATAGTGTGCAAAACAACATAGTAGACTGTAAATTACAGTATAGAACAATAGATCGCAACATTTATTACACAAAACAGTGTTCATTACAGCGTACGATACAGCGTAATACAGCATAAAAACAGATAAAATACGGCATACAATAAAGCGCATTATGCAGCATTCAATATCGCGTATAATGAAGTATTCACTTGTGCAATGAAGTGTACATTAGTTTACAATACAATATACGTGAAAAGTACAATGTAATATATAATGAAGCGTACACAATATAGTTTGCAATACAAAATTCAATGCAGTTTATAAATACAACTGTAATGTAAAATCATGTTTTCTGAAAGAAAAATCTCTAATATCAAAGCAATAATACTAATTCATCTTTAATGAAAACATATCTACCAGTCAGGAGAGGCTGAGAAATAGCCGCTGTCTGGAGCCAGCCAGGTTCAAACACAGAAAGAGAGTGAGAGAGAGAGAGAGAGAGAGAGAGAGAGAGAGAGAGAGAGAGAGAGAGAGAGAGAGAGAGAGAGAGAGAGAGAGAGAGAGAGAGAGAGAGAGAGAGAGAGAGAGAGAGAAAGAGAGAGAGAGAGAGAGAGAGAGAGAGAGAGAAATACAGAGAGATACAGAGAGATACATGTCTGCTATAGCTAGAATGAATTAACAGCTGTTTGCAGCCAGATGTGAAAGCCTTTATTATGTCGTATAGTGACAAGGAAAACAAAACAATCTTGAGCCAGCTAAGTACCCCTATGTTATTTCCAATAACAAAACAAATAAACAACCATTAACTCAATGAAAACAACCAATAAACAATGATTTTGCATTACACTGTTGACCGTAAATTGCAAGCGTGTTAATTCCATTACAGTGGCGATACATTTTCCTCAAACAAGACGAGTGTATAACAATGTTTCCGGTCATTTAACAAAGATATGCGTATCATTATCGATAGATATGACGACATTAAGAACACGGTTTCAGAGGATCTTTTCACTGCTCCTCCATCACCGATCTAATGGCTCGTATATTTCGCCAACAAAAATCTGGACTCCTCACCCAGGGAAGAAAAATGCTCCTGTTTACACCTCGATGTGAGAATTATTGCCGGCCTTGACCATAGTGATATTATATGGACCTGGGAATGAGAGAGAGAGAGAGAGAGAGAGAGAGAGAGAGAGAGAGAGAGAGAGAGAGAGATATACAGAGAGAGAGAGAGAGAGAGAGAGAGAGAGAGAGAGAGAGAGAGAGAGAGAGAGAGAGAGAGAGAGAGAGAGAGAGAGAGAGAGAGAGAGAGAGAGAGAGATACAGAGAAATATATAGAATGGGAGAGATATATATACATAGAAGAAGAGAGAGAGAGAGAGACAAAAGAATTATTGCCCTTATCTCAAACACCCTGACCTATGCAACACTCCGATTGGCCCGTCAAGAATAACGTTGAGTGATTGCAACTGATACACTTGTCTCGTATTTATGAGAGAAATTATACGAGAACTAACAACATTATTTAATAATAAAGTGGAAAAACCGTCTCATTATTTTAATTAACAAACTTATCGACATAACATTGAACATAGAGATGACATATGAGGGACGAAGTATGAGTGAAAGAAGAGAATGAGATCAACTAATATCTTGACGAGTGTTGTGTGAAAGACAGTAAATGAATTAAGCAAAGCACACGAGCAATATGTTGCACGCTCTGCCAGTTATAAACAAACTGTAGCGTACTTCAACAAACATATGTAAACATAGAACTTGTATGGTGAACTGTTATCAAAGACTGTGATCAAAGATAACAGTGATGTGTCTTGAGTATGGAGAGGACTACGAAGGGTAATGTGTGTTACTTTACAGGTCAAGAAACTATGTATTTTTATCTTGAAAGACGGTAAATTTTTATGTTATTCCCTAAAATAAACGTTTCTATGTACTGTGACACACCAAACACCAAATACAAATGGATCGTATGAATTACAGGCAATGACCTGCTACAAACTGACTGTTGTTTACTCTATAAAGACTTAAGTTGAACAAACCCAGAATTTTACAAATAGTTGCTGGATGTTTCATAAAGGGTGCGATCAATTATTACTATGTCTGCAGTCACCCTCCAACATTTGTTTAGCAGCATCTGATAGTTGAATTTCGAGAAAGAGACGGAAAGTATGTGTGTGTGTGTGTGTGTGTACTCACCTAATTGTGCTTGCGGGGGTTGAGCTTTGGCTCTTTGGTCCCGCCTCTCAACTGTCAATCAAGTGTGTGTGTGTGTGTGTGTGTGTGTGTGTGTGTGTGTGTGTGTGTGTGTGTGTGTGTGTGTGTGTGTGTGTGTGTGTGTGTGTGTGTGTGTGTGTGTGTGTGTGTGTGTGTGTGTGTGTGTTGTACTTTTATAATACTGCAGTTATCGATGCTACTTCTGTTATTATTATCGTTAGTGTTATTGGTTTTAGTTTACAAATTATTTGTTGGTTACTTTGATTGCTATAAGCTGGAATTGCAAGACTGAATTAAATCTATTTAATACAGCTTTCTGATATTTATGGCTAAAATCAAGTGTTTAAGTGACTGTATTTTCTTATTATGAGCATATTACAAAATTATGCTTCATTATTTGGCTTATGTTTTATAATAAAAGCATCGAAACTGCTCTGTTGGTTCAAATGTAACATCTCTCTGGGAGTCACACATGACACTTCATACAGTAAGTCACACATTTCACTCCATACAGTAAGTCACACATGACATTTCATACAGTAAGTCACAACAACGTTGCTGAAAATTAGACGCCCTGCCCTCCCATGTGAGGGCAGGGCATCATCATCATGTAGGAAATGATGACGTTTCGGTCCGTCCTGGACTATTATAAAGTCAACTTGATAATGAATTATTCATCCTCGGACATAACCTTGCTTGAAAGTCGTACCATATTTTTTTCTAGTCAACCATCATATGTTTTAAAATTACAAGTCTCTGTGAATTCTGCATTTTCTTCGTGTGATATATTTTGTAAGACATAAAAAATGTGTTCTTTCTGTCACTTTGCCGAGCAAACGATTGGCACCAAGATTTTCAACTTAGTTTTAAGCGCTTTCACCATAAAATCTGACAAAATTGAAAACTAAGCATTGTTTAAAATTTCTGTCATATCTAATGGACTAAAACTTTAAAATTTTTGCTATTTCACAAGAATTAGTAGTGCAACACAATTTGTCGTTTTGTGGATTGTGAGAGAAGTTGTAATATTAGTATTATCGTTGGTTAAAATGTTGTGTACATCAGACTCATGCGTTTGGCAATTACATATGATTCCAGAATTATTAAATTCGATTTCCGCAGCAGAAGGGAAGCGTTTGGGCAACGTGTGATTTCACCTAATTTGTCTGTTTAGTTAATGAACACCAAATGATTGCTGGGTTGCCCCTTGGGGATAGTCAATAGTTTGCCTAGTTGACATGGCAGAGAAGAAAGGTCGCGAGTCATTACACGAGAACCAACGGTTAGAAAGACGGGCGTCTATGAGTAGAGAGCTCAATCCTGCTGGCACAAAAATGTGAATACAAACTGATGAAAACACACACACACACACACACACACACACACACACACACACACACACACACACACACACACACACACACACACACACACACACACACACACACACACACACACAATACTGCCAAACATGTTCATTACAACTCCCGCAGGGTTCATGGAGATCTGCATGACCGCTACCCTCTCCCTCCCCCTCCCGCCAACAGCTCATCAGTTATGGCCCTACACCCTCCTGCATTACTGTTAGTATTAACACCAAAACAAATTTTCTAGGAAGCAGAACAAATTTACATTCATTCAACAGTTTGTAAACGTTCAGATGCCATTTATCATCATCAAAAATCTTGTTTTGGTGTTGTAGTGCATAGAGAACGACAATAAATACAATACTACTTACTATGAAATAAATTATACTGCAACTATTACTGTTTATAATAACAATAACAATAATAAAAGTAATACTGAACATACTTATGCTCCCTTATGGAGGGATAATAAAAGTCAAGATCATCTAAAACTGCTAGGAGAAATACAGACAGATGTTCATCAGGGCAAGGTGTGGCGGATGGTCAGAAGTCCGGGTCAGAGTGCAAGGTCAACGAGGGCTTGACGAGCTTCAGGAAGGTCAAGCGTGTGTTTGTCAAAACGATAACAGGCTGGCTACTAAACATTTGGTCACTTCAACTATTTAACAATCTTGAAATACATGACGCTAGAAACACAATAACACACAATGGTATTCAGTTACAAGTTTGTTTAGAATTCTTGCGTTGCTACAAATAACTGTAAAGAGAAAATTTAGTTCTTGCTTGTAAACAATAAAGTAATCTCTTGAGACGTCTAGACAAAATTAATAATCATATTAATAAATAAAGTCCCAATATACAATATCTTTCATATATTATTGATATCTTGGATTTAAATATTTGTTACAATATATTTCGGCAATAACTCAGTTTTGTTAAAGTTAATTTAATTTACTGTAATGCTTCACGATAATTAATTTTCAAAAATATATATATATTTTCCAAGTTAATTTTGCAATTATAAATAAATGCATTGGCCTTTGGGGCGAGCTTATTCCAAATAGCAAAGCCTAAATAATACCGATTTGCAACAAAATCATATTACTGAATTGTCTCAGCTTATTTCAGCACAATTACGTTCTCATACCTTTGTCATAATCCGTTTTATAATTCTGAAATTTTCAGAACTCGGGTATTGGAATTTCGTCGCAGGCTCCTGTATCCGACTCCCTCTGTCAGTGGTACCGTCTATATTCCGTCATCCCTGTATCAATCCGTCATCCCTGTATCAACCCGTCATCCCTGTATCAACCCGTCATCCCTGTATCAACCCGTCCTTTTACTACATACGGCACAATTGCATGGAATCTACCATTTCCCTTAAAATAAAATAACGTATTAGTAAAATTCAAGCTACGTAATATTAATGTTTTCATTGCATCGACCTCGCAAGAGTAGATGATTTGCATTGGTAAGCTGTCCCCGTGGCGCAGTGGTAAGACACTCGTCAGGCGCTTCGCGAGCGCTTTGGCCTGGGTTGGTATCCTGGCCGGGAAGGATTGACCGGGCGCCAATCGTTAACTGCAGCCTCTGTTCAAACAGCAGTGAATGGGTACCTGGTTGTTAATCGATTTGGCGGGTCGTATCCCGGGGAAAATTAGAATTAAGGACCTGCCCTAAACGCTATACGGTCTAGTGACTTTACAAGAACGTAAGAACGCTTGTATATATAGAAAATAAATTTATACGTTTCTAGCTAGGAATTTTTTTTTTTTTTTTTTACGGAGGGGCTAATCAAGAGAGCGTGCTGGCCACTAAGCTACGCGAGACAATAGTATCGCAGCAGTTAACTTGGCAAGGGACCAAGAAGCAATTATTTACTTGACTCATGCATCACATTATATTTTCACGACCTTGAATTTGTGTTGGCCAAGTACACCGGGAATCTGATTCACGGTCGAGAGGAATATTTGATCAACTTCTATTCCCTATTCCTCGCTCAGCCTCTTCTGCTCATAAAATATGCAGGTTATATAATTACTCTTCGGAGCGTTGTTCAGCCAAATTAGCTTAGTGGATGTTATGTACACACGATTACAAGTGGGGAGTAAATAATTCAGTGGAGTGCTTCATGTGGAGAATATAGTATTAAGTTGGGAAGTGAATTTCGTGTATTATATGATGACAAGAGTGCTTGGAAAACGGATAGAAACCTCGTTGAATGATAAACAGAAACCATAAGAGGTAAAAATCACGGTCAGTTAGACTGAATTGTTAGTTTATTAGTGCTACGATATGAATATCATATGAATAGTATGTGTAGAGATCAAATGTTCAACATATATATATATATATATATATATATATATATATATATATATATATATATATATATATATATATATATATATATATATATATAATTTGTTAGGGTACCACCTCTGGTGCCAATGTGGGGACCCATAGCCTCGGAGAAGAAAATAAAAAGTATTCAGAGGAGACCTTGTGGTTTCTCACTGAACACTAATATTATCTTCTCCTACCACCCCAATTCTTTTGTATGTACACATATATATTTGCTTTATTTGAACTTTGTTACAAAAAAGGAGTTACATATAGGTTACAAAGATGGTTATCATAGGTTGTCGAGTTCCTCGAGCTCCTCAGATGGCGGGCAGGAACCCTGGATGCAGTGCGCATTTCCCCTCCCCTCCATTTCCCCAAAAAGTGTTAATTATATATATATATATATATATATATATATATATATATATATATATATATATATATATATATATATATATATATATATAATGTGTTTGTGTGTGTGTAAATATTCAAACACATTTCCTTGCAGAGCAAACGGATGCAGCTTCCTTGAAGACGCGTCGAGCCACCGAGAGTTGATGAAGTTTCTGCCTTGTATGAGGTATCAAGCAGGTTTGTCGCATGCAAAATGTAAACAATTCTCATGTGACATACAAATGATTGTTATAAATGCTTTTAGATATTTCAATAAGCATTTGGACAATATGAAATAAATAAAGGATTATGAGGAACTGAAATGTAAGCACTAAATTTATTATTTGTAATAAGTATTATTCTCAAGTAAAGTTCTGAGAAAAATTATGTAATAGACGATGTTTCACTACTTATGAATTTAAGTAAATAGGTATATATAAGACATAAGTATATGGATATAAGATATGTATATGGAAACCTCATGTCTTGTTATGTGTGTTAATTATCGTATCTACCAAACAAAACACCTCAAATAGACCTCTGATGGCAACTTAGATCTGAAAAATCATTTAAAGAAATTAAATGTTCAGAAGAAGAATAGAAGACCTCAATAGTGAATAAGAATTTTCAAAAAAATTGCAAAAATACAGAGTACTCTGAATTAAAGAAAAAAACAAACAAAAATAAAAAGTCGTAGTGGGTGGGGGTGCAGGGGTAATGTTGTTTTACTAGTGCTCCGGAAAAACGTAAAACAAAATTTGTCTTTTTTATGGTCTAAGCCGGAGTCTGGGTCGACTTTATATACCCGATAGGAGTTTTTTTTTTTTTTTTGGGGGGGGGGTGGAAGGGAGGGTTCAAGTGCGTTTACAAGTGAGTTAGTGTATGTGTGTGTGTGTACTCACCTATTTGTGCTTGCGGGGATTGAACTTTGGCTCTTTGTTCACGCCTATCAACTGTCAATCAACTGGTGTACAGATTCCTGAGCCTACTTGGCTCTGTCACATCTACATTTGAAACCGTGTATGGAGTCAGCCTCCACCACATCACTGCCTAATGCATTCCATCCGTTAACTACTCTGACACTGAAAAAGTTCCTTCTAACGTCCCTGTGGCTCATGTGGGTACTCAGTTTCCACCTGTGTCCCCTTGTTCGCGTACCCCCTGTGTTGAATAGTTTATCCTTGTCTACCCGGTCGACAAGGACACACACACACATCCTTGTGTGTGTGTGTGTGTGTGTGTGTGTGTGTGTGTGTACTCACCTAGTTGTACTCACCTAATTGTGCTTGAGGGGGTTGAGCTTCGGCTCTTTGTTCCCGCCTCTCAACTGTCAATCAAATGATGTACAGGTTCCTGAACCTAATGGGCTCAGGATCACCCTGAAGAATAGCATTCACATAAATCATATGACGACTATGTTTTATCACTGACTTCTATGTGGCTACCTCTTCTTTGCCACTCCCGAACTTCTGTACCAGTGACATGTGGGGTCACTGTATCAGAAAGTCAAAAAGAGTGAGTCAGCCTTAAAATCTTTATAGTCTCTGCATTTAATTACAATATTTAACACCTGTTAGATATACGAGGAAGGATTTACTGTCTCTGACCGTATGCCCTCCAATCGTTTACACCCTTCTTTCTTCAGGTATAATTCAAGTCCCTTACGATATTTGCAGTCAATTTGTAAGGTAGTTAAGAAATGGGGACACAAGTCAATACCTCAGTACCTCTTGCCAAGCTTCTTATTTGAATTTGGGCCGTGTTTTGCCTTCTCTACAGCTTTCTGACTGTTCTTACGTTTCCAGAGATTTGGCAAATATATTACACTATGTTGTCAGGATGACACAATCAGACTGGAATAGAAAACTGGTCCCTCTGGAGTCTTCGGATATTCTCAAGACCTGAGAGTCGATGTATTGGCATTATCACGAATAAGGCCAATACATGTAACGCTTTTCCTGGTTTTCCTGAAGCTAGGAGAGTGATAGATACCAGGTTTTGTGTTATAATCCATGAAAAGCATTTAAAATTTCCTGTGTTATACATTCAGATTAATTACGAACGATTCAGGACAAGTTAATTGAATTATTTGACGTGTTCTGCATGCAATGTGAAATCCTCTTATCCTCTTTTGCTTACGGATATTTCCAGAGAAAATACTCTGAACGGCTTAGCAACTATTGATTGCATCTATCTTACGTTCCCCCGGTAATCTGTGAAAGAACGTTTTTCTTTGTATTCCGCACTCGCTGAACCTCACTGAAGTTCATTCATACCATTCAATGGACACTAACCTTTTTTTCGACATGGATTTTTTCAACCAACATTTATCACAACGCTTTAAAATTCATTATATTTCTTCGATAAACACTAGACTTCACCGGATGGACTGAAAAAAAAGATTAAATTGTATTTGCTTCCAGAACACCTTTAATGCTGACTAAAATAAATAAAATGCATCCGGATGTCTCTCTCTCAGTCTCTCTCTCTCTCTCTCTCTCTCTCTCTCTCTCTCTCTCTCTCTCTCTCTCTCTCTCTCTCTCTCTCTCTCTCTCTCTCTCTCTCTCTCTCTCTCTCTCCTTCAATGACTCACAAACATAATCATGCATACACAAACATATCAACACACACAAACACTCACAAACATACATATACCGGAATCACCACAAATCAGATATTTTGTTGCAAGCATTAAAGCAGAAAGGTGTGAGAGACCTCACCAACGTCAGACAGGAGAAAGATCAACTCACTTCCCTCAGACACCATAACACTCATATTTACATAATACACGCTCGGGTGTGAAGAGAATAAAACTGCCAGTGGCTCCAGAGAGACGTATTATGTGATACGTGAGATGGGGTTCTAGATTGCTAGTGTGTTTGTGTGTGTTTGTGTGTGTGTGTGTGTGTGTGTGTGTGTGTGTGTGTGTGTGTGTGTGTGTGTGTGTGTGTGTGTGTGTGTGTATGCGTGTGCGTGTGCGCGTGAATATCCTTGCATTTTCTTTATTCTATATTTTACGCAAAACTGTGTTTTATATTTTTATATAATATCGTATATATAAAAGATTTAAACCTTTTCATTTAACAATTGTCATGCATATACCAGGGAGTAATGTTGTTTCGGCCCGCTAATTCTTCAGCTCACGTTGTGATCAAGGTATTGATCGCAGATACTCAGCTGAACTAATGTATTTGTGGTTCCTCGAGGGAAATCACAGAAAACAAGATCAACATGGGGACGTCCTTCATATTTTCGTATTTTCATGGATATTCTTTTGGTGCAATATAGAATAAGATATTCCGTTTTGTTATATTCGTACCGATTCATTATTGGTCAAAAATACTTGTAGCGGGATAACAGAGGGAAGCTCGGTACTACACATACAGAATTAAAGGAGATGTTGTCTTTTGGGTTTTTGAATTGTTAACATTTACAAATGCTCACATCACTATGTTTGAATGAGCATAACCTGAGGATGGGTTGGTTCTATGGGTGACTCCAAGTCTGTCAATCATAAAGAGTTTCCAAAGCTCTTACTGACCATCCAGTAAGTATAATTTAATTTTAAGCATTTTCCAAAACTGGAGTCAAGCTAGAGATGAATTTTCAATGAGAAATAGGGATGAGTCCCACCTTACACGATTTTTAAGTGTTTGTTAATCCAGTTTCCATGTTCATGAACGCAAAACATTATAAACACGACTCACACAACATATCCTCAGACTAAACTCGTTAAAGCTGCAGCCCGTCTTCATCAACGAGGACAAATCTAGCATCACTCTTTGTGAGTGAAAAACACTAAACACATGACTCAGAAGTTAAAACTTTCCTCGAGCAGGATTTCGCTCTCTTCCTCTACTGAAAGCTGACATTACTAAATGCTTCACCTACCAAAACACATAACCTAACCTACTCTAAACCTACATATATATACTCTACTCTATATATATATATATATATATATATATATATATATATATATATATATATATATATATATATACACACACACACACACACACACTGTGAGCGACTTGAAGTCGCCTCAATAACCCTTTAGAGGCAGGTTGACAGACCAACACCAAACCAAACTGGTGCACTGTTTTGCATGTTCTATGATGCTGGTTTCCCTTCGAGGTGTTAATGATTGTCAGCTGGGGCCCGGTTGCTCCGGCATTTAATAGGTGGCTCAGGTGATCAGTGATTCTATAAACAAGATCTCGTGTGTCTAAGATACTCACAAAAGTGTCGACCAGTCTTTTAATGCTGCTAACATTGTTGACCTTGAGAAAGTACCAATTACAGACAGTTACCCATTGACACTACCAAAATACTCAGTAATTTGAATAATGATGGTGGTTTTAATCCAGCAGATTATGAAAAATGAACAGGCAAGAATAGTGGCCGAGAATAGTGTTGATAATTGTGGTGTATTAGGGACTCCAAAGCACACCCATTCTTACGTTCCTGACTTTATGTGAGGTCACGGATTCCATGGCCCACCCAACCACCCCATCTTCCAGGCCTAGTGCGGCATCAGGGGCTCCACTGGGGGCCCCATCCCCCACCTTCCAATCCTTGTGTGGCATCAAAGATCCCATGGGACACCTAACCTTCCAAGCCTTGTGCAGCATCTGGGGGCTCCATGGGGGGAACCCCATTCCCCACCATTTTAACGTTGTATGACATAAGGGAACCCCTTGGCCCCGAACACCTCCAACTTCAAGAGAAGAATGAACCAAGAAGGTAGGAGGGGAGAGCTTGAGTCATGGTGCTGGAGACTTAGACTCAGTACATGTATTTCTATGTACCAGAAGCAAATCCTACAGCATGTGGTAACACACCACACATCCTTCACGCCATTCGACTGAAAGATGAAAGTCTACGCCAGTGTTAGGGACGATGTCGACCCCATCTGTTGAGCACAGTGAAGAGTTTTAGTGTTGTTTACCTCCATTCCCGTTTGATTAACTATTACTACCAGTTCTGAATAACTTACCTATGACTCGGGGTTGGATCAGGCAAGAAGATGCACTAAGATAGAATGTTTTGAGTTAAAAGAACACGGTTACTGGCTAAGTTAGGCCGTAACAGTGGAACTAAAGAGATGAATCTCAACCCACACAAGTACAGTTACTTAAGAAGCACTTGATACTCCTGCACTAGCTGAAATACAAAGCAAGGAGATAGTAACAACTTTTTAAAATGGGTGAAAAAGTACCAATTTAATGGGTGAAGGTAATAAGGTTCGGTTCCTTCTTACCTTCTAATAAGGTAAGAAGGAACCGAAAGTAATATTAAGAGCAGAGAAATCTGTAATATGGAGGGTCACAAGTGGAGATTCTATCCTGTTCTTAATATATGCAAATGACACAGGGGAAGAACTAGACGCCTTTGTGCTACTGTTCGAAGATGACGAATGATTGATGAGGAGAATCATGGCGAGAATCAGTAGATCTCGGGGAGATTATGACAAGAGTTCTCCTCCTTCAACTTTTTCTCATTACTAAAAGGTTTTCGAGATTCCAAGATGAACCTGCATGACATATGAAACATATGTCTTCCGTTGGTATTGACATGCAAAGGTTATCTTAAAGTCATGCGTTGAATAATACCCCAGACACTCAACATCAAAGCGAACGGACGTGCAATCATTTTCGTAAAATAAGGGAGTGATGTTCCACGACATATATATCTTGCCTAATCGCACCACACACCCCTCTTCTCATGGTCACTTAGCTCTGAATATTCCTCTTATTTTATTTTATTATAAGGAATACAAATGTTGTTATCGCGGAAAATAAATATTCCGACAAAAAATATGTCGGTTTGTCTGGAGAAGCAAATAACGTTTCAGGAAAGAATTTCACCAAGAATTGCTCGTTTGGGGGATTATCAAAAATTCGAACAAATACAACAACAAATCTGAACAGGTGTTCCGCCTCACTCAAGTAAGAGGACGATGAACCACTCAACTGGTAATGTGATCAAGCAATATATTTTATATTGTGTGATAAAACACTTTAACCTTTCCCATTCGTTAAATATATACGTATATGCCAAATACTTTACAAAGTTATGCAGTTTTCTCACAATAAGTTGTGATCAGATGTGTCTTACACTGTTAAACAAGGAGACTTTCTACTCTTAACACTTTACGAAGCCGTAACTCTTTTTCTCCCTTCTCTTTTCACCATCCAATTTGACTGGTGGGTACAGTTCTGGCCTCGGTTCTTTCAGGGTAATTATTCGATCCCCGACGGTCCAAGTGGTTTGGCACTGGTTCTTCTCCCTACTCCTCACATCCCTGCTCCTTAACACATCCCTCTGGGGCCTGTATAATCATATTAGACTAAACAGCATCTCTTGAGTGTCTGGCGTACACTGGGTGCTGTAGCCTCCACACTGTGGAGTACCGATGGGTGCAGTAGCCAGCCTCCAAAAGTCTTAGGTCCCTTTCACTGATTTCGTCATTATAAATTAAAAGTCCAATCCGGACTTTTTTTTCGTTTTTTTTGTGAACGAACAAAACCTTTTTAATGAAAGCATGTACTATATTCAGTATTTCAAAAATATATATTGATTAAATGTAATATTGACCGATTGTAATTATTCTATTAAATTATATGTTTTACAGGTCATACATCAATGTAATATTGAGTATCAAATTGCTTAATTCCAAGTGGTTCTTCCATAATTACAATCGTGGGTTCGATGTAGCAACACTCACAATACTCTTGTATTGAGCCTATATATGGCCTATCACCCAAGAACGGCTTATTAAAGTCGCAATATGCAAGCTGACTGGCCAACCAGTAAATAGACTTTAGCCCTAAACATTGACTAAGACCAGAGCAATCTCTGAGTGTAATTAACCTGTGTATTTACACTTTTCAGTGTATTTGCACTGAGAAGAAGAGTGTACCGCTCGGGTTATATACATCCTTTGATGTATTGTGTATATGTAAATTCTTGAGTTCAAATACTTTATGTAAGGAAGAATTTTGTGTTTTAATAATCTGTTGAATATTTGATATAATCAAGATTTTATGTGCATTAGTCCTCTAATTAACTATATAACTCTCAAATTAATGTACTTTATATAATTTTGGTTATTAACTTCTTGCACATACAAATATAATGAACAACGATTAACTCAATTTTTCCATACGACTATATTTTTTATATTCTCTGGTGATGTATATTTTTGTTATTTGTGAGATAATTCCTGCACTAATTTCTCGTGGCATTCAAATAACTTTGCATCTGAAAATGATCATGTAAATTAGATCATATCAACACAGAATTTAAGACAACACAGCAACACATGCTAGAGTAATTCTGTCATTCAGTTTTACTGAATAAATATACGTAATTTGTGTTGCAGCTGCGATACTTTAATAGTTATGTTGTTTATCTTGTCTTTCGGAAATTAGATAATCAGGAGGCTCTCCAAGTGATTCCCAGCTGACCTCCCAGATGACCTCTAACTGACCTCCAACTATCTTCCACCTGACGCCCCCAAGGTGAACTGTTCCCAGCTTTGCAAAACCTTGAACTCCTCGCCCCCGGGGCATCGCTTCCCACTCTCTACTGGGTGTTTTTACCCCCTGTGTGCTTTGTTCCGGGCTGGAGTGATGTGCTATCCGAGCCACACCTTTGTTAGTTACCGTTCCCGGCATTGTCTCTGACTGGAAAGACTCGTTATCTAATATCCTATTTCCTCTCTTAATTATCGTTTCGAGGATTTTAACACTGTAAATTCTATTATAGCGGATGACTATATTAGAATTTATAGTCTATACCATATAATATCTATAATAAATGAAAGTGTGTGTGAGAGAGAGAAAGAGAGAGAGAGAGAGAGAGAGAGAGAGAGAGAGAGAGAGAGAGAGAGAGAGAGAGAGAGAGAGAGAGAGAGAGAGAGAGAGAGAGAGAGAGAGAGAGAGAGAGAGAGAGAGAGAGAGAGAGAGAGAGAGAGAGAGAGAGAGAGAGAGAGAGAGAGAGAGAGAGAGAGAGAGAGAGAGAGAGAGAGAGAGAGAGAGAGAGAGAGAGAGAGAGAGAGAGAGAGAGAGAGAGAGAGAGAGAGAGAGAGAGAGAGAGAGAGAGAGAGAGAGAGAGAGAGAGAGAGAGAGAGAGAGAGAGAGAGAGAGAGAGAGAGAGATGCGAATGATGCGATGCAACATTGAGTTGTACAGTATAATGTTTGAGTGCATAGCAATATACATCTCTCGCAACAGTGAAGCACTCAATGAAAGCCTCATAAGTACACAATCAAGTAAATGATTGAACTCTAAATACTATTTTGGATCTTTTAACAATACGAAAATAGATGATTCGTTTTTTTTAAAAACTACGCCAGATATTGACGTTATAAAGGGATTATTTTAGAAGTGGGTTTGTTTTAAGACTTAGACTGTCTTAGATGTGGGATAGACTGAAAGCGCTCTGGTAGGCTCATCTTAAAAGTTTCATGACCGTTGAAGCAAAGGTGGTCTTACAAAAGAAGTTGTCTTAACAGACGTTGTCATAGTGGGATGATTGACGGTCATGTTGACTGTCATTTTGACGGTCTTATAGCAGAAATGTACTAAGAAGTTGACGGTCTTATAGTAGCAATGTACTAAGATGTTAACGGTCTTATAGTAGAATTGTACTAAGCCTTTGACGGTCTTATAGTAGAAATGTACTAAGCCTTTGACGGTCTTATAGTAGAAATGTACTAAGCTGTTGACAGTTTTATATTAGTAAAAATGTACTAAGACGTTGACGGTCTTATAGTAGAAATGTACTAAGACGTTGACGGTCTTATAGTAGAAATGTACTAAGACGTTGACGGTCTTATAGTAGAAATGTTCCTAATCGTTGCGTTATGTTAAATTTTGGTTGGTCTTATCCGTGTCCGGTCTAAGAAGATGGGTTGTCCTAAGCCAGCTCCCCTAACGTAAACTAACATATTTCAAGATCTTGTGAGGTCACCACAGGAACGATTCCTTCTGCTGTTACTCCAGTCTCAGCTCATCATTGTACACCCAACCCAACAATCTGAACATGAAGAATTTCATGACGAATATGACGAATTTCATGAAGAATTTCAGAATGTCATTCCTGGATTATTATCAAGTTATTTTTTACCTCTGACATGTATCGTTTCTTCATTCCACTTCTGCATTTAATTACTCTTTTTCTCTCATTTTATTTTCTTCTAACTACTTCAATAATATATTATTTCTATGTTGTTTGTTCCCGCTTTTCTCTCAACCTCGCTTTTGTAATTTATAACTCATTCCGGTCATGAATTATTCCTCCTCCTTTGTCATTTCTTTGTTTAATTTGTTTTTACTCGTCAGTTCTATTCCTTTTCCTGATCCATTCCATCAATCATACGCCACATCTCGTCTCATTCTCCGTTCACACTATTTCTTATTCAACCCTCCTCCCTTCCCTTCAAATTCCTTCTTCTCTCCTATATCCCCTTATAATTATGAATGGTCCTCCAGCACCATTACTTCTCTTCATCTCCTCTTATCTCCATCTCCTCTCCTCTGCTTCCTCTCCTCCACCATTACTTCTCCCACCTTCTGCTTCTCTCTCACTCTTCCTCCACGCTTATTCGGTGAAGGTTTTCCTGGTATCCGGGTGCCACTAACGACTGGGTGTGGCTGATTCAGTAATGCATTTTATTGACAGGACAATCAGCTGTGGACACAGTCTCTGTTCTCGTGTAAAGAGAGAGATGAATACATCATGTGTTGCTGAGGAGAAGACGAGGGCGGAGGAGGAGGAGGAGGAGATAGTTGAGAAGGTGGAGCAGAAGGAAGGAAAGAAACAGATGGAAGGAAGGGCCGGGGAAGGAAGAGTATAGATGATATCGAAATGCTTGTATGAAATATTGTATGAAGTAATTTTTTTATTATTTGTATTAATATCAACACATATCATTTTATTTTATATTAATTATGCTCATAAGGTGATGAAGTGCTTGGAATTTACTGATTATATCTTGACGAGGAAAAACTTGTTCATGTGTGCCGGTTTAGCCCCCGACGGTGTCTTGAACGGTGTCACTATATCTCTTCTGGCTCATCTTTCATGTGGTCTTATGTACTTAACTCCCTCGAGGCATCTTCACAGCTACTTTATTTCCTGCGCCAGTCTTGTAATTTATTTTCACCTGGAGGTTACTCACTTACATGAACTCACCGGGATGTTCTCAGCTACAAGTGCTCACCGGGATGTACTCACCGGGATGTACTCACCGGATGTACTCATCTAGGTGTACTATAACTTTCGGTATCCATTGGGAAGTCTTGTCAGTATCTATGGTTTTAATCACATCCAGCTCCTCTTGTTGCTTTCTTAAACATTTTGGTTTAAGAAAGTTTCGACTGGTTTCGGTCAGTCTCTTTTTTTCCAGTGGTGTTGACTTCGTTAGAAACTTTAGGTTTCGTGAAAGATCTTGTTGTAGCATAAAATAATCATGGAAACATTTAAGAAATGCAACAAACGTTTGTTTTGTGTGTCCTCGTTCACTTGATTATTTTTGTGATATTTTCCTCCTATTATTTCTATGGCATTTCTGTACATCAAAGCAAAGGCCCGATAAAATAGCTTCAAGTGTACCAGAAGCGGAAATTGAGCAGTGAAATGCAATGTATAAACTCTAAAACAAACGTTACGGGAATCATTGGAGGCACCTGGCGCAATAGGCAGTCAACATCTTGTCATTACAACTCGTCCAACGCAAAACAAGCTAGTTTGGATTCTTTCTATGGCAAACAAGCGCCAACTAGAACCCATAATTTAATAGACGTGAGACGTACCGCAGTATACAATGAAATCAAGATGAACTTGACTTCATCTGACACATCAAGTCCGGCAATAGCGCCATCTATACCTCGACACCCCATAATATTCCCTCAGGTCAGAGCAGATCTCTTCCGCGTTCGGGGAACTGAGACGAATCACAGTGCCATAGAAAGGCATCCATTGAGAGTGTTGTGGTGTGGAGGGGTGATGATCCAACCTGTCCTCACACTTAATTCACATCAGTTGCCAAGCTGTCGACAGCAGCGCCCAAACGGAGGTGAAATAGTTGAACTGATGCCCGCTGATTTGTTAAACTCAAGCACCATTTGGTAGTGCATGCCAGCAATAACATCGCAGCTGCCAGAGATAGACCAGGCTCACAGATTTAATGTTTGTGAAACTAGGGAAACTGGCGGAGAATGTGGGACTTCATAGAGAACGAAGACGACGACTCGCTAGAGAATACAGAAAGACGACTCCCAACAGAATAAAAACAGACGACTCTCTAAACTTTCCTGCAGAATGAAAACATACGACTCCCTACAGAATGAAAGCAGATTATTCACGAGAAAATGAAAAATACTTAATTCTGACAGTAGATGTTAATACCCAGGTTATGTTAATACCCAGGCTGAAACGTTTATACATACAAAGTAATAAATCTCCAGATTGAACATATCCAAAATAAAGTCATTAAACGAAAGTCAAGAGTCGAACTATACCATGGGCATCATTGTAATACTGTAACGCCACGAGGTTCTTGAGTCTGTACTGAAGAAAACCAAGCCTTCGAAACTATGTCTTCTATAACATTTCTAGAAATCAAGTTCATTCGTGATTATGAGAACTTTACAAACAAGTTATCAGGACTGTGTTTTTTTTTTAGGATCCTTGGTTCATAATAGAGCAATTAGGATTAGCAGGTGATGACTCTGTACTAACACCAAGCAGACATGAAGGCTCTGTAGCCATCAGTAACATGTACACTAAGGTCTGCCATCTTTTGCCTCACTATGCATGCAATATGCAAGCTAATGAGTCAGACCACTTTCCCCTCAGTGATTCCTCCCTCTTTACCAGGCTCCGATTGCATACTTTTATCTCTCTGATGCTACAACTACAATCACAGTAAAAACAACCACAATCATTACCTCTTCCTTCATCAATAGTAGCCTCATCTCAACCATCGTCACCACCACCGCCGTCACCACTAACATCACCACCACCACCGTCACCACTGTCACCACCACCACCGTCACCACCACCGTCACCACCACTGACACAACAATGGCCACCACCCTCCCTACCATTATCACCACACCACCACCAATTCCATATCTACAACCTCACAAACATCCCCATTTTTCCTCACCATTATTTACCATTATTCTACACTGTATTACAATAATTCAGATCGCTGGAAACGATACCATAACTTTTAATCATACAATTTTTACCTTCACTGTATCATCACCATCATCACTACCGCAGACGCCCATTACCTTCACCACCAGTACCATACCATCACCTACATTGCCACTTAAACCACAATCACCACCAAAGCCAATTTCCACCATTCTCATGCTCACCAACAACAACCACCACCACCACCAACAACACCACCACCATCCTCCAACATCACCAACTACCACCACCACCACCACTGCTGCCATCAGCAATACCACCAACACTAATCACCACCACCATCATCACCACCATACCATAACTGGCTACCACCAACACTCTCACCTAAACCAAATTGAATCTTTACCGCCAAATTTGCATTTGTTGATAGTTGTTGCACCCTTCCGCGGCTCCTTGCGACCCCTTACCTCAAAATTAAACAATTTTGCTTGAATCTCGCGGCCTTCAATTTCCAGCTGATATTGTCAATCAAGAGTGAGTGTGATTTGCAGGTTTGGTATAAATGAACCACAATTCATAGACATACTAAACTTTGCTTTAAAAATACGATATACACATCCCTAGCTATATGTTGTTCCGTGTCGTTGAAATTTCATTATCAGACCGTCAGCTATCAAAATTTTGAAACCAATTCCTTCAGACATTAACCATGAATGCAGGCGATCAATATCAATATATTATCACACACACACAGTTAAGTTTCACGCAAATTTGTATACATATAAATTGTTGACCACCATATTAAGGATAATGTTATTTCATTCAGTTGGATCATTGAAACCTTGAACCTCAAACAAAGAGTAGGTAGAGCTGCGGGCTGCTGCTTGTGTTCAAGTCTTCGATGTTTTGATGGTCCAAGTGAAAAAAAAATTATATTTGTGCATTATATATATATTTAAAAAAAGCAGGGGTCAAGCTTTTATTTTTTTGCCTTCCTTTTGTGTAAGTTTAAATTGTTCTTACGTACAGTAATTAGGGGAAGGGTGAGGGTGTGGTAGGTGAGGCGGTAAATTGTATAGCAAACTGCTTCCTTTAATGAGCAAAAGGATTAAAAATTCCGTGTGAACATTGTTTCATTCCGTATTTCTATCCATAGTTCACTGTACTAGATTCCTTAATAATGACCTCCAGTAGGGGAAGTAAATTGTGGATAATACCATCCCTTTATTGATCTTTGTCATTGATGGATATACACATCTGTTGATGTCTGTTGAGAATGATTATACACACCTGTTGAGCTCTGTTGTGGATGATTATATACATGTGATGATCTCTGTCGTGGATGAAAATGAGATAACATCAGTTAAAAGAACCAGGAGGTGAAATGTTGGTTTGATTTTATTTTCATCAATTTCAATATTGTTCCTGATATTTTCCTCTCCTCTACACCCTTCTTCATCAGTGTCTCACTTTCTTGTCATTCTTTATCAAAACGATTACATTCTTTTTTTTTTAGTAATCGGTCTCTTTTTTATCTAATTTTTCTAGTTTTACTCCTTGAAATTTTTGCTATATATTTTCTTTATTGATGTTTTCATTGTATTATTATTTTTTATATTTATCGTAGTTCTATTATTGTTTTTGTTGTATTATTCTTTGTTTGTGTATTTATCGTAATATTATTTTATTTGCAGTATTTCACGTTTATATTTTCATATCAATAATGACTTCTTCTGTTACCCGTGTTTTTGTATTTTTTTTATTAGACATTTGTTCACTCTTGTTCTAGATTCAGAACATCACTTTTAAAGGAAGCAAGATTTATTTCATTGATATATTCCAAATTGAGGTCATCGCCTGCCACAGGGAGACACACCAGGTGTAAGTTCCTCTCTGCCACAGGGATAAACACCAGGTGTAAGTTCCTCTCTGCGACAGGGTGAAGCACCAGGTGTAAGTTCCTCTCTGCCACAGGGTGAAGCACCAGGTGTAAGTTCCTCTCTGCCACAGGGTGAAGCACCAAGTGTAAGTTCCCCTCTGCCACAGGGTGAAGCACCAGGTGTAAGTTCCTCTCTGCCACAGGGTGAAGCACCAAGTGTAAGTTCCCCTCTGCCACAGGGTGAAGCACCAGGTGTAACTTCCTCCCAGGCAAAAGTTTCAACATCAGCCACAAATCCCTGCCTTCGCCTTTCGCCTAATGCATATGAGCGTCAGCTGTGGTTTGTAATCCATTACGTTAACATAAACAACAATATACCCGTCATACCAACCACATTTATAAGCCCAGCAATGCATCAGGAGAACCGTAATGGTCACAGCTGTGTGTGTGTGTATCTCCGTATAATGAACGATTCGCCAATCCTTATTTATTATCATCATTATGTATGACTCCAGCTTATACATATTCATTGTATTTGTGGCTCGAGGAATGAATGTTCACGTCAGTTATGCTATTTTATGACCTGATGCAGGCTGTAAAGCTTGAAGCTAAATATATATAAAAACAAATGCCTTTTGTTATTGATTTTCTGGGCAGTTTCACGTTCTCATCCCCCATCGTCACTTAAAATTAAAATGTAATTCGTGTTTCGTGAATTGGTGCCACATTGCATATTTTCACGCCATTATGCAACCTGTCCTCCTACAAAGAACGTCGCTTTTCGCTCCTATGCGTTACAAAAAGCCAAAAATTGTCGTACACACAAATGGAAGCGGAAAGTGACGTACTGTCCCGTTTTCTGTTTTGGGTCCTCTGGTAGGTTAAGTAAGTCAGTTTAGTTTTACGTTAGTTTACGTTAGTACGACGACGTTGGGAAACCTTAGGTGGACGAGCTGCATTATAACCACTTAACTGTTCGCTAGCAGTTACCATGGCTGTCTACTAGACGGCCCTAGAGTGGCTGACAGAAGACTAGTGAATAGTTCGTACAAGGCTCTCGTAGAATTGCTGATAGACGTCCTTAGATCCAATGTTGCTATCGTAGAGTGGTTGACAGTAGTTCTTGATTGAGGGTGTTTATCATTCATTAGCTAGAAGACTACTGGCCCTTAATTCGAGAGTAGATATCTTAGACGGGCTCTCAGTTCGAGAGTAGATATCGTAGACGGGCTCCCAGTTCGAGAGTAGATATCGTAGACGGGATCCCAGATGTGTAAGGTCCTCAGTCAAGCATCAACTCGATATCATCTATGACCTTCACATCAAATATCATCTCCCCTTGTATGCATCAGTCGAGATATCAGAAACTAATCCCATGTCATACAACTCCCACATCATCAATTCTACATCTGGCCTCAGAGTCACATTGCTTATGAACTCATCTCACATCATCATTCAACACTAAGCAGCACCACATCATGTGTTGACTATGCGATGAGTATTAAGAGCACATCACACACAATGCAACTACAGATATATGAAATCCACATCAAGTCTCAGCTGAACATTACGTTTCAAGCATCATCAAGCTTGTGTATCTCCTCTATTTGTGCTTGCGGGGGTTGAGCTCTGGCTCTCTGGTCCCGCCTCTCAACTGGAAATATGAACAACACCGCCAATGACACCATCTGGCTGCTATCCTCTATCTCTTCTTTCCGGAGCAGAATGACCACCATCTGCTACCCCCCCTCAACCACCATCCTCTCCCCCTCCCCCTACACGGGAGAACCACTAACATTTAGCACACCACCACCATCGCGGCATAACCACCACTACTTCCCCTCCCATACGCCAGAACAACCACCATCTGGCTCATAAATCATAGTAATTCTCTACCCATCTGTGTGTGTGTGTGTGTGTGTGTGTGTGTGTGTGTGTGTGTGTGTGTGTGTGTGTGTGTGTGTGTGTGTGTGTGTGTGTGTGTGTGTGTGTGTGTGTGTGTTTGTGTGTGTTTGCCTGTTTGGTTGTCATTGCAGGATCGAACAGTTAGCTCTCGGACCCCAACTTTCTAACCGGTCGAAATTACTGACTTTCGACCTAATTGTTTTTTATCAAATCAACTCTCTCTCTCTCTCTCTCTCTCTCTCTCTCTCTCTCTCTCTCTCTCTCTCTCTCTCTCTCTCTCTCTCTCTCTCTCTCTCTCTCTCTCTCTCTCTCTCTCTCTCTCTCTCTCTCTCTCTCTCTCTCTCTCTCTCTCTCTCTCTCTCTCTCTCTCTCTCTCTCTCTCTCTCTCTCTCTCTCTCTCTCTCTCTCTCTCTCTCTCTCTCTCTCTCTCTCTCTCTCTCTCTCTCTCTCTCTCTCTCTCTCTCTCTCTCTCTCTCTCTCTCTCTCTCTCTCTCTCTCTCTCTCTCTCTCTCTCTCTCTCTCTCTCCCTCTCTCTCAAACATACTCATGTGTCCTCAGGATACAGCCCACAACAGCTGTCTATCTCTCCGGTGCTAACATTCACGTGTGTTTGTGAATGTAAACAGAGGTTTCTTTTGAAAATTAAAATTATTAAAACCTCTCAATATTCTCCTTAGCTCCTCCCTTTCCTAGAAGAAACCTTTGACCTCTCAGGTCGAGTCGACGGCTGGCCCTAACACCCGTTGTCGAAAATAGAAAAGAAAAAACCTTTCCTGTCTGCATTTATAACCATTTTCATAAAGAATAGAGAAAAAAATAATTTTCCAAACTTTTCTTAAGAAATGGTTACCAATTTCGAACACCTGGGACTTCCAGACAGTGGCACCGTTTCAACTAGAGTGCAATCGGGGTCATCTTGAGTACCTCGGATTATAGTGATTGCCTTCCGAATCACGCAGAGTGTCCCAAGTCATCCAGAGTGCCCGAGGATCATTTAGAGTGCCCGGGGATCATCCAGAGTGCCTGGGGATCATTCAGAGGGCTCGGGGATCATCCAGAGTGCCCGGGGATCATTCAGAGGGCTCGGGGATCATCCAGAGTGCCCGGGGATCATCCAGAGTGCCCGGGGATCATCCAGAATGCCCGGGGATCATCCAGAGTGCTCGGGGATCATTCAGAGTGCCTGGGGATCATCCAGAGTGCCCGGGGATCATCCAGAGTGCCTAGGGATCATTCAGAGTGTCCGGGGATCATTCAGAGTGCCCGAGGATCATCCAGAGTGCTCGAGGATCATCCAGAGTACTCGGGGATCATCCAGAGTGCCCGCGGATCATTCAGAGATCCCGGGGATCATCCAGAGTGCCCGCGGATCATCCAGAGTGCTCGCGGATTATTCAGAGTGCCCGGGGACCATCCAGAGTGCCCGGGGATCATCCAGAGTGCCCGCGGATCATTCAGAGTGCCCGGGAATCATCCAGAGTGCCTGCGGCTCATTCAGAGTGCCCGGGGATCATCCAGAATGCCCGCGGATCATTCAGAGTGCCCGGGGATTATCCAGAGTGCCCGAGGATCATTCAGAGTGCCCGGGGATCATCCAGAGTGCCCGCGGTTCATTCAGAGTGCCCGGGGATCATCCAGAGTGCCCGGGGATCATCCAGAGTGCCCGCGGATCACCCAGAGTGCCCACGGATCATCCAGAGTGCCCACAAATCACCCAGAGTGCCCACGGATCATCCAGAGTGCCCACAAATTACCCAGAGTGCCCAAGGATCATCCAGAGTGCCCACAAATCACCCAGAGTGCCCACGGATCATCCAGAGTGCCCACAAATCACCCAGAGTGCAACCTCCCCTCCTCCGTCAGCACCTGCGTGTCTGAGTGCTGCCACGGCGCAAGTCTGATTCCCCCACTCACTTGGCCTTACCTGCACCAGCGGCACTCAGTCTGGCTTGAAACCCCGCGCTCACAGGACGTGCGCCGCGCGCTCTCTCTCTACCTCTGTCCCCTCTCCTCTACTCGCGCCCCCACCTCGATACTGGCGCAGCTGGGAGCGCCCAAGGCCGGGGCTAGTAGCGTCTGGCTAGTTAACGGAGGGTAGTTGTGGGCGTGTGGGGGGGAAGAGTGTGCAATTCACATTGATCTCAGAAGGGTAGCGGAGTGCTGCTGGTGAGTTGAAGAGCGTGTTACACGCTATTCGTTGTCGCGAAATTCCACTGTGAATTGATTAATTGACTCGAAAAGAATCAAGAGACATTAATGTTGAGGTTGAAAAATGTATGATGAATTCCTAGTAGAATTGAATTAGTTGCCGAGAATCTGCTGTTACATTATTTGAAAGTTGGTTACCTAAGTCCTATTATACAATAAGCAAATAGAGCGCAAAGTGATATATTGATATATTAATATATATATATACACCTTGATCAGTCCCACGAAGAGAAAAAATGCTCTTTTAAGGAAGCATAACAACCACTTCCTTTCCATACTTGGCTATTTCCGGTGGTTTCGGAGCCATTTCTGAGTGTGAAATATATACATACATGGATATTACATACTGTCGAGCGCTCGTCCAGTGGCACTAGCAGGGGTGAGAAGGTGTGAAGAAGAGGATGTCTGCTCTAAGACGAGTGGCAGTGCCCCTTCTCCTGGCATCGTTACTGGGGCCAATCCTCGCCGCGGATGACAGTAAGTGCCTCCTTACCTCCAGGTCCTCTTAACTCTCTTCCGTATGTAACTGGAGAGAGGAGGTGGGAGTTAACTCTCCCGCACGGTCGAGTAGTGTGGCTGATGGGAACGGTTTTGGGGGCATTATTGTTAATGGTTTACTGTGTGAAAGCCAGGCAGTAGGATGTGTGTGTGTAGGGTGAGTGCTTGCAGGGAAGGGTGCATTCTTATATCTACACAAGAGCATCTTATTCATTCATTCGTGCTATACATATATATATATATATATATATATATATATATATATATATATATATATATATATATATATATATATATATATATATATATATATATATATATATATATATATATATACTAAAATAATATGTAACCGCAAGTACATACATGCTAGGGTCCACCTCAGTCAGCCCGTCTGAGATGAACTCTCAGTCGTTACAACAGTTGAACTAATGGGTCAGGACAAGCGGCTAACAATCGTCTAATCTGATGAGTATCTCCCCCTCTATCTCAAAGGAAGATCCTCAAACAGCTATATGTTCCATGTTAAATTCATTTGCATGTTTCTGGATAGGGCAGGGGCCGAAGCTCGTGATAGCACCGAGTGAGCCTATGGCCTCCTGCGGTCATTGGTGCTGGTGAGGATAGAGATGTGATGATTGACGGTGTTGTGGAGTAGTGTGTAACATTGCTCTTTGCTACATCTAACTCTATCTTCCAAGAAATTTGTAGAAATGAAACTATACAGACATGTTGACCAGACCACGCACTTGAATGTGAGGGGACGACGACGTTTCGGTCCGTCCTGGACCATTCTCAAGTCAATTTCCAGGACGGATCGAAACGTCGTCGTCCCTTCACCTTCTAGTGTGTGGCCTGGTCAACATTCTTCAGCCACGTTATTGTGACTCATCGCCTGTATACAGACATGTTTGAATGATTGCTACTTATTTGTTTATTTATGGATGGCATTTTTTTTAACCTACGCAGGACTGTGGAATAATAGATCTATTAACGTCAAGTGAGGTTGTTAAGTGAGTTTTAGTTCAAAATAAACAAAATGCATATAGTAAATGTTAAAGTGAATGTATCAGTCAATGAATCAGACAACAAATGTCTAAAAATAATTATTTAATGGCCTGCATATATATCGGATTATAGGCAAGACGGAGGCATCTATTTCATTACGCAACAAAGCTTTGATAAGGATCACAACTTTGCACACAACCAGACCATCACCAGAGATATTCTAACCAGCAGCACCAAAATATTCGACAGATGCAATGTCAGTGAGAGATTCGACATAGCCGAAGAACTACACACCACACACACACACTCATCCATCATCATTCTACAATTCACACGATTACAATATATCTTGAGGATATCTTGAGATGATTTCGGGGCTTTAGTGTCCCCGCGGCCCGGTCCTCGACCAGGCCTCCACCCCCAGGAAGCAGCCCGTGACAGCTGGCTAACACCCAGGTACCTATTTTACTGCTAGGTAATAGGGGCATAGGGTGAAAGAAATTCTGCCCATTGTTTCTCGCCGGCGTCCGGGATCGAATCCAGGACCACAGGCACGCAAGTCCAGTGTGCTGTCCGCTCGGCCGACCGGCTCCTCGATAGACCTACGAACGAACACGATTACGACAGAATTGCTCCTCAAACGATATTTACTACACCAATAGATTTGCCACAGAAACACCTCACTTCACCTTATCAAACATGGTGAATATAATGCTAAATCTTCTTCGTATTTACTTTTACTCTATGCTCCTAGATATTGCGGGGGAACCTTCAGCAAAATGCGACACGCGTCAACCCCAATAAAATTTTGAGATGAACTTTGGGATGGAAATGTTAAATCTTCTTTTCAAAGTGAAGAAGAAATACGGTGACGTTTTATGCTAGAGTCATTATTCTGGCTCTTTCTCTTATATTCAATATCACACACTCACTCACGCATATATACACATACACGCACGCATACACACACACACACACACACACACACACACACACACACACACACACACACACACACACACACACACACACACACACACACACACACACAGGCGGGACCAAAGAGCCAAAGCTCAACCTCCGCAAGCACAAATAGGTGAGTATACACCCACACACACACACACACACACACACACACACACACACACACACACAACACACACACACACACACACACACACACACACACACACACACACAAACACATAGAAGGGGCCTAACGGCTGAGTGGACAGCGCTCGGGATTCGTAATCATAGGGTCCAGAGATCGATCTCGGCGATGGCGGAAACAAATCGGCAGAGATTCTTTCACCCTGGTGCTCCTGTTTACCAAGCGGTAAATAGGTACCAGGGAGGTAAAAAGCTGCTACGGACTGCTTTCTGTGTGTGTGTGTGTGTGTGTGTGTGTGTGTGTGTGTGTGTGTGTGTGTGTGGAAAAAAAATCAGTTGATTGATTGACAGTTGAAAGGTGGGCAGAAAGAGCCAGAGCTGAACTACTGTAAGCACAACTAGGTTAATACATATTCACACTTACACACGCATACATTCAAACACACACACACACACACACACACACACACACACACACACACACACACACACACACACACACACACACACACACACACACACACACACACACACATATACATACAAACACACACACACACACACACACACACACACACACACACACACACACACACACACACACACACACACACACACATACAAACACTCACACACACACAAACACACACACATACATACAAACACTCACACATAAACACACATAAGCATACACTCCAGAAGTGGTCTGAAAAATGGCTGTTAGAATTTAACCCAACCAAATGCAAAGCTATGAGGATTGAAACGGGGGTACGAAGACCAGTACAGCCTGAGAGGATTAAAGGTAAGATAGATTTTTCAATCAGAAAAGGAAACAATCACAATACAATTCTGAATACAATAAAGGATGCACTATATATATATATATATATATATATATATATATATATATATATATATATATATATATATATATATATATATATATATATATATATATATATATTCCGAAATAATTATTGTCTATTTACAGCATCTATTTCCACTGTGACGCGTGAATGGCAGCATTGTGAAGCATACATTTTTGTTTCCTGGACTCTAAGCACGCGTATCCCGTTGCATAAATAGTTATTCTCTGATGCATATTGTTGAATTCCGTTGTTTATAAACGTAATTTACTGAATTATTGATTGTATTCAGCACCATAAAATGTTGTGTGGCGCAACGGTTTCTTTATTTCGGTATACATAGCGTTCATTTGTGCATGTGGAGGGGAAATGTGTTTGCAAGTGGAGGAGAAATGTGTTTGTAAGTGGAGGAGAAATGTGTTTGTAAGTGGAGGAGTTATGTGCAAGTAAATGACAGATGAAGTCGTGATATTGTAAAGCAGAAGATATCATCAGCGCTTACCTTTATATATATGCAAGTGCTGTAATGCACCGAATAACACCTATATAGGTGCAGTGTTACATCAAATGCACCTCTACAAGTGCAATGTTACACCCAATAGCACCTCTATCAGTGCAGTGCTACACCCAATAACACCTCTACAATTACAGTGCTACACCCAATAACACCTCTACAATTACAGTGCTACACCCAATAACACCTCTACAAGTACAGTGTTACACCCAATAGCACCTCTACAAGTGCAGTGCTACACCCAATAACACCTCTACAAGTGCAGTGCTACACCCAATAACACCTCTACAAGTGCAGTGCTACACCCAATAACGCCTCTACAAGTGCAGTGCTACACCCAATAACACCTCTACAAGTGCAGTGCTACACCCAATAACACCTCTACAAGTGCAGTGCTACACCCAATAACACATCAAGAATGCATTGCAGCGCACAGATTACAATCGACACAGTGCAGCGATGAACTACTCCATCTGACGACTAATAATGGAAGCAGCGAGCAACCATAGCCACAGAGTTACACAATCGTGTACAATACCAAATTGTGTATTGGTGACCCAGTAAACTACAGTCAGGCACATCATTACAATCTTGTGAGATAGCTTGTTGTAGTGCATTTACATTGCGTTCTAGGTTACGTTAGGTTAGGTTAGGTTAGGTTATGTTATGTTATGTTAGGTTAGGTTAGGTTAGGTTATGTTATGTTAGGTTAGGTTAGGTTAGGTGGATTGCTTGGGTTGCTACGTTTCTGGTTATACAAAAACAGCTCGATTTTGCTTTTGTTTTTTCGAAAAAATAACAGGTTGAAGCATCAGTTTTGAATTTAATGTTTCATTTAGGTGATTGACACGTGTTTGTGTTCGTATTGTATTAATATCTCATTTCATAAACACAAACGTAATATACTCTAAAATGATACACCTGTCTGTTATTTTCCTGATTAACCCCTCCGTAAAAAATGCAGCTGTTTCGTCAAACTAGCAACGTACAAACCCAACCAGCTCACTTCACCTAACGAGGCAGTTGAACCAAAAAACGTCAATATTTCGGAGCTTGAATTCTTACTAATCTGTCACTTTTTTTTAGCGAATTAATCGAACCCGCAAAAGAATGCCTCGTATTCCTGTCATACGGTAACATACCTGTCTGTTATTTTCCTGATTAACCCCTCCGTAAAAAATGCAGCTGTTTCGTCAAACTAGCAACGTACAAACCCAATCAGCTCACTTCACCTAACGAGGCAGTTGAACCAAAAAACGTCAATATTTCGGAGCTTGAATTCTTACTAATCTGTCACGTTTTTTTAGCGAATTAATCGAACCCGCAAAAGAATGCCTCGTATCGATACGTGTAAATATTTGACAGCATTCTAAACCAATGTTGAATAACTGGTTTGCAATAAAAAAAATCTCAAGGCTGCCCCACGTTTTACATCGATTTGGAGTAAATCACAGTGTCAATAAACCACAATATATCCAGGCTATTAGCAAGATAATTTAGGTGTCCAGAACATAATTCAGTGAAGAGTGCAGTAAAGAGTTCAAGGAAGGAGAATAGTCAAGTTGCTTCCTGCTTCAGCTGCGTTGTTCACATATGTATTTATGAGTTATGTGTTCCTGGCGAGGTTCAGTATGCTTCAGTGTGCTTTAGAATGTTTCAAATCAGTCAAATCTGCTTCATTGTGCTCTAGTAAACTTCAGTACAATTTGGTATCATTCAGTACTTCTCAGTATTCTTTAGCATGCTTCATGACACTTTAGTATGGTTAAATAGGATTTAGTTTACTTCAGAATGCTTTACTATGCTTCATGATGCTTCAGCATGCTTCAATATGTCCTAGCATGCTTGGGCCAAAACATAAAAAATAATAACCCATATTTGTGGAATTCGAGGTATAAGAATCATATATATATATTATATATATATAATATATATATATATATATATATATATATATATATATATATATATATATATATATATATATATAGATATATATATATATATATTATAGTGACCACTCAACTTGTTGTATTGACCACTCAACTTGTTGTATTGACCACTCAACTTGCTGTATTGACCACTCACCTTGTTGTATTGACCACTCAGCTTGTTGTATTGACCACTTAACTTGTTGTATTGACCACTCACCTTGTTGTATTGACCACTCAGCTTGTTGTATTGACCACTTAACTTGTTGTATTGACCACTCACCTTGTTGTATTGACCACTCACCTTGTTATATTGACCACTCAACTTGTTGTATTGACCACTCAGCTTGTTGTATTGACCACTCACCTTGTTGT
>NW_025563638.1:0-2500 GCF_020424385.1 Procambarus clarkii
GAAATATTAGGGATATGTTACGGTTGTCTAACTCCCCCGGTACCTCGTTACTGCAAGGTGAAAAGAGACATCAGGTGGTACATCACCACTGAGACACGCACGCACACACACACGCACACACACACACACACACACACACACACACACACACACACACACACACACACACACACACACACACACACACACACACACACTCAACACACACACACAACACACACACGGGGTGTAGCAGAGTAATTACCGCAGCAGTTTTCTATACGCACGCAAATCCTAAGCAGTTTGTCGTGTAGGTAATGTGCCGTTGCAGACAGGGCTTTGCGGGAGATATATTAACTGCAGCGTGCAACACCGCGCGAGGCACCAGCCCGGAATTAGCGTAAATTCCTAGGGAAGAGTCGTTCTTACTCCACGGTCTCTCTAGCACGGGCGGTAAATGGAGACTTGTATAACGCAAGATCTTCACTCACGTAGAATTACTTCAGTTGCAACATGCAACACACCAATTTGGGAATGAGTTCAACAGCAACAGCACAACTTAACAGGAGGGTTTAGATAACTGCAAACTTTTTTTTACCCAGCCAGGAACAGCTTGTCCAGCAGTCACTCAGCTCTGGAATGAGTTATTTCGGATTGAACGTGAATTGTATTTGGAATTGATCATAAAATTTTTTTAGTAGCCGTGAATTATCAATCTGGCCGACTCAAAAATGGAGGAGGCTAAATTGTGTAAATATGTGCTGTTAATTCTTGACACAGTCCAAGGGTTTAGGGTCGTGATCAATATTTGCTGGGTGCCAGCTGAGGACAGGAATATATGCTAGGTGCCAGCTGAGGACAGGAATATATGCTGGGTGCCGGCTGAGGACAGGAATTATGCTGGGTGCCGGCTGAGGACAGGAATATATGTGGGTGCGGTGAGGACAGGAATATATGTGGGTGCTGGCTGAGGACAGGAATATATGCTAGGTGCCAGCTGAGGACAGGTACGGCCACCATGGCCTACTCTGCCAAAGCACAGGGGGATGACACTCGAGGCACAGTAAAGTTAACGACATCATCAAGAGGAGCCTCACCACAGCTGGATGTCCAGCAGAGAGAGAGCCCCATTACCTGCCACTCTGTAACGTTGATATTGTTATTGATCGACCAGATTGTATCACAGTGAATCCCTGAAAGAATAGCAAGCAGTTGGTGTGGGACTACACGTACGTATCAACCGTGGCTAACACATACATTGACTTCAGTGTTGTACATCAGATTGGCGCTGCCACTCACAGGGAATCAGTCAGGTCCCGTAATTAAAGTGAACTGGATCATTACATTTTTGTCCCCATTGCTTCCGAGACACTTGGAGCCTGGGGTAAGAGTGCCACCAGTTTTGTATGGATTTTTTTTCTAAGTTAATTGAAATAACAAGAGACCCTAGAGCTGCCTGCTTCGTTTTCCAGCGCCTCAGCGTGGCGATACAGAGGGGAAATGCACACTACATTCAGGGTTTCAGCCCTACATCTGAGGAGCTGGAGGAACTCGAATTCTTAAAAAAAACAACTTGTACTTTGTCTGTAATCAAGCTGTGAATCCTTATATATATATATATATATATATATATATAATATATATATATATATATATATATATATATATAATATATATATATATATATATATTTGTTGCTCTAAGAGGAAGAGCAACAAATTCGATGAGCAAATGAATTCGCGCGTGACATGCAGATGGACCAAGTATAAACAGAGGGAACAAATTCGGTAACGCAGTCGAAATTGTGTTAGCAAATTTCTTCCAGTTCTATATTTTATATTAGCTGATTACAAACTACTGAAGTTAATAACCCGGGAATCGCAGCATTTCCTACAGACGGTATAATTCCTCAAATGTCATATATTAATAAAAAAAGATGGGCAAAAATTATACTTTTGTATTTGAGTAGAGTATAAGGTGACAATGGGTTACACACAGAGATCACACTAACGTGATGCATCAAATGAACAAATCCACAAAGGCCGTGACGAGGATTCGAACCTGCGTCCGGGAGCATCCCAGACACTGCCTTAATCGACTGAGCTAGCAGATTCGAATCCTCGTCACGGCCCTTGTGGATTTGTGACTATGGGTGTTTGTGTTATCGACCCTAAGATTAGTTACCTCGTCATTCTGATTCCACACGACAAACATACATTATTCTTAAAAATTATTGTAGTTTACTCCATTAATATATAAAATATTAAATCATTTATAATATATATTTTGTGGAGAGTAAGAACTTCTATGGACAATGTTTTGTTTACAAAAATCAGTTTTTTAACACGACTAGTGAACTGAGTATTTAAAGCTTATGAGGACCTGAATACGACCACTAGAGATATTACTAGACTCCTGCCTCCTGCTGCCTCAGCCTTCAGCCTCCTGCTGCCTCAGCCTCCAGCCTCCTGCTGCCTCAGCCTCCAGCCTCCTGCTGCCTCAGCCTCCAGCCTCCTGCTGC
>NW_025563638.1:7500-53135 GCF_020424385.1 Procambarus clarkii
TATATATATATATATATATATATTATATATATATATATATATATATATATATATATATATATATATATACGTAGCCTATCTATCAATCAATCAATCAATAGGTTACTAGGAAGTTATTAAGGGTTAGTCTACTGCTAAATGTGTCATTAAAAATAAAAGAAACAGCTAAGCTGTTAAAGATGATTTGTAGATTTTCCAGTCATATACTCGTCCTGAACATGTGAGTAATGAGCAGAAAAATGACTTGTTGCATCTATCTCTTTCCCCTCAATTTCGCCGGCGAAATAAGTACATCGTAACACAAGCAAACTAATTTGAGGGCCATATACATGGAAGGGGAAGTAATGTAATAATTCTCACCCGTTTTGGGTGGGTGGCCTGCGTCTTAACCTACTGACCTACAGCACAGGTGATCACTATAACTTATGTGTCAGTAGGAACCAGAACTCTTCCTTATGGCTAGCGAAGGTTTGGGGAGACGATAGAGTCTAGCAGCTCATGTCTTCGCAGGAAGGTTCAGAGTCAAGCGTGTGTCTACCTTCAGAGTCAACCTTCCTTCCTCCCTCCCGGGAGAGACGCTCCTCTCTCCTCGGTTCCAAGTTTGTCATAATCGACTTAGGGAAAGTTCATAATTGTTGAACATTTAATTAAGTTCAACTCTAAAGAGTACTTTTTATTCGATTTAACCTTTGAAATGAAGGTTTAAGGTTATCACAAGAGTAATATTATGTATAAATGGCGTTTGTGCACACGTGGCAAAACCCAGTTTGCTATAAGACAATTCTTTGTGATAGATTATTATATTAGTAAGGTTAGTACATAACTGACATACCCGTTTTTAGTTGGTTTGCCAGCTGTTCGTAAATTATTTGTCGAAATTTCCGACATATTTCCCTTTCACAATGTTTAAGGAATAAGGGGGAGTGGGAGATGTAATAGTAGGTATAAGGGTAAACTGATGCATAAATAATTGGCTAGAAATTTTGAGAAAATTGTTTCCTTTTTTTTCTGTGCATTTCTATTGGAGGACCGATGAGACCCCTTCGAGATATGCTTTGAAAATCATCATATTTTTGAAAATCATCACTATGCTTTTCCAGTAAGGAAAATAGTGCTTACTGTGGAGCCCATGTTTTCCCCCACCTTCAGCCTGGCATGGTGCATATTGACAAGCCCACGCCACCCCGTCCCGTATTCTTCTAGGTCTTGTATCATCCACCATCCGTCCACGCCGTGCCCAACCACTTGAGCTGGACGATAGAGCGACGGTCTCACTTCATGCAGGTCGGCGTTCAATCCCATACCGTCCAAGTGGTTGGGAACCATTCCTTCCCCAAGACCCATCCCAAATCCTTATCCTGATCTCTTCCCAGTGCTAAATAGTCGTAAAGGCATTGCGCTTTCTCCTCATAATTCCACCCCCCCCCTCTTTCCCCACTTTTTTCCTCATTTTCTACACCTCAACCCACCCATTTAATTTCTCTTACCCCCAGCTACCTACCCTTCCCCATTCCCCTGAATGTCTACCCTTCCCCATTTCTCCACTACCAACCCCTTCTCCATTCCTTTCCCGTCACACCCATCACCAACCCATCCCCCAGACCAGCAACCCCTCCTCCTCCCCCACCACCAAACCTACTCGCCATTCCCCCATCCAATGGCCTCATATTTTACGTGGGAGTTTTCCTGCCGATGACTGTCCTGCTCCTGCTTTTCATCAGCTGCTGAGAGCCGGGATTCCTTGGTAGGAAAAAATCCAGTTTCCTCACACAGGAGGAGGAGACACGCTGGTAATATCCCTGATTAACAGCACACTGACGTCTCTCTCTGCACTACGGACTCTAAGGTGGGTGTGTAATGTATTTCTCGTGACATTCTTACTCTTAAAGGTTCTTTGCAGGTCATGGTATTCTTGAATACTTCGTATGTGAAGCATTGGATTCTTTAAGCTCTTCCCCATCTCACCTTTCCCACTTTCTTCCTCAACCTCTTTCTTCCCCATCAATTTCTTCCCCATTTTTTCTTTTTCAATTTCAATTTCTTCTTTTGCTTCCCCACCTCCTCCGCCTCTCATGTTATCTAAAGCCTTTCTTCATTTGCTCTCTTCTCGCACTAGAAGACAACCTTCCCCCCCCCTGTTCTCGCCGCCCCATCTACCCACCCCATCCTCTCCAGCCCATCCCCATCTTCACATCCTTTGCCCGACCACTTGGACTGGACGGTAGAGCGATGGCCTCGCTTCATGCAGGTCGGCGTTCAATCCCCGACCGTCCAGGTGGTTGCCTTCCCCTCGTCCCATCCCAAATCATTATCCTGATCCCATCCAGGTGCTACATAGTCGTAATGGCTTGGCGTTTTCTCCTCATAGTCCCTCCTTTTCCATCCTTTCCATATCTTCCCCCCCTGTCTTCCTTGTATCAGTCGCCAGGATTCGAGTGTACATAATCACAAGGTCAAGGGCTATACTATTAGCATTGATGGTGATAGCGGGGATCGCGAGGGCCTGAAAGGTCAAAAGGGTTCAGAAAGGTCGCGACCCGCCAAACACACACCGAAACTACGACGTTGGTACAACGTTCGAACAAGTTTTAACACCTCCTAACCAGTTATAACAACCAATATAGCAAGTTGTAACAACGTTCTAATACGTCATAAACACGTTAAGCCAAGATGTAACAACTTTATTACAAGTTGTAACATGCGTAAAATAGAGACAGTTACGGATTGTGTTTCCAGGGGAGGGTCAGAAAGGTCGTGAGGGTCAGAAAGGTCGCGAGGGGTCAGATAGGGTCAGAAAGGTCGCGAGGGGTCAGAAGGGTCAGATAAGGTCAGAAAGGTCGCGAGGGTCAGAAAGGTCGCGAGGGGTCACAAAGATCGCGAGGGGTCACAAAGATCGCGAGGGTCAAAAAGGTCGCGAGGGTCAGAAAGGTCGCGAGGGGTCACAAAGATCGCGAGGGTCAGAAAGGTCGCGAGGGGTCAGACAGGTCGCGAGGGTCAGAAAGGTCGCGAGGGGTCAGACAGGTCGCGAAGGGTCAGTAAGGTCGTAAGGGGTCAGAAAGGTCACGAGGAGTCAGAAAGGTCACGAGGGGTCAGAAATGTCGCGACGGCCAGAAAGGTCTAGGGGCGCGTGAGGGTCGGAGATCGGGAAGAGGGGGGGTCGAGCGAGTGAGTGACGCGAGTAGCAGACAGCGAGGCTGGCCTCACCCAAGCAGTACAGGTAGTAAACAGGTCAAGAGTTGTTGGGGTAACTTGGGACATAATCGCGAAATGAAATTGGTCATAACGACCAAGACTCAGCAGTCAGATTAATGTTGACGAACCAAATTAGTTGGATGCTGTGGTTGAACGATGGAATTCACGAGTCATTAGGAGGACTGTACTCACTACCGAAGCACTGAATGATTCAGTGGCAATGATTGATAGTTACTAACATTAATGGCTTTTCTTTTCAAATGAGTTTGACTGGTGGGATGGATGTGATGTACTCACTAATTGTACTCACCTAATTGTGCTTGCGGGGGTTGAGCTCTGGCTCTTTGGTCCCGCCTCTCAACCGTCAATCAACTGGTGTACAGATTCCTGAGCCTATTGGGCTCTATCATATCTACATTTGAAACTGTGAATGGAGTCAGCCTCCACCACATCACTTCCTAATGCATTCCATTTGCTAACTACTCTGACACTGAAAAAGTTCTTTCTAACGTCTCTGTGGCTCATTTGGGTACTCAGCTTCCACCTGTGTCCCCTTGTTCGCGTCCCACCAGTGTTGAAAAGTTCGTCCTTGTTTACCCGGTCGATTCCCCTGAGGATTTTGTAGGTTGTGATCATGTCCCCCCTTACTCTTCTGTCTTCCAGTGTCGTGAGGTGCATTTCCCGCAGCCTTTCCTCATAACTCATGCCTCTAGTTCTGGGACTAGTCTAGTAGCATACCTTTGTGTGTGTGTGTGTGTGTGTGTGTGTTTACTAGTTGTGTTTTTTGCGGGGGTTGAGCTTTGCTCTTTCGGCCCGCCTCTCAACTGTCAATCAACTGTTTACTAACTACTTTTTTTTTTCCACACCACACACACACACACACACCAGGAAGCAGCCCGTGACAGCTGACTAACTCCCAGGTACCTATTTACTGCTAGGTAACAGGGGCACTTAGGGTGAAAGAAACTTTGCCCATTTGTTTCTGCCTCGTGCGGGAATCGAACCCGCGCTACAGAATTACGAGTCCTGCGCGCTATCCACCAGGCTACGAGGCCCCATCCACCAGGCTACGAGCCTACGAGGCTACGTGTGTGTGTATGTGTGTGTGTGTGTGTGTGTGTGTGTGTGTGTGTGTGTGTGTGTGTGTGTGTGTGTGTGTGTGTGTGTGTGTGTGTGTGTGTGTGTGTGTGTGTGTGTGTGTGTGTGTGTGTGTGTGTGTGTGTGTGTGTGTGTGTGTGTGTGTGTGTGTGTGTGTGTGTGTGTGTGTGTGTGTGTGTGTGTGTGTGTGTGTGTGTGTGTGTGTGTGTGTGTGTGTGTGTGTGTGTGTGGTGTGTGTGTGTTGTGTGTGTGTGTGGTGTGTGTGTGTGTGTGTGTGTGTGTGTGTGTGTGTGTGTGTCTTTAATAATAATAATAATAATAATAATAATAATATACTCATGTATTATTTTAAATTCATGTGTATACACTATGCCCAAATACCCTTTACATGATCAAACAACAAGTTATCTTAACCTGTTTATATATGGCAACACCATAGAACTCACGCACGAACAGACAACGAATACCTGCTTGTATATGTTACCTGCTTAATTGTACCTGTTACCTGCTTGTAACAGGTACAATGTGTTTACGTGGTTTACACAGGTTTACGTGTTCCTACCTGCCTGGACCCGATGGTGTGCTTGCCTGTTTCTACCTTCCTGACTCGACCAGTGAGATGCGTATTCTAAATCTTGGGTACCTGGGACCTTTGTTCCCAAAAGCTTGTTTTTACCTGCTCTTGAAGCTGATTAAGGAGGTGGCTTTAATATCTCCGTTCCCCGTTCGTTCAACTTGCTTCCCGCCAAACACACACCGAAACTACGACGTTGGTACAACGTTCGAACAAGTTTTAACACCTCCTAACCAGTTATAACAACCAATATACCATGTTGTAACAACGTTCTAATACGTCATAAACACGTTAAGCCAAGATGTAACAACTTTATTACAAGTTGTAACAAGCGGAAAATAGAGACAGTTACGGTTTGTGTTTCCAGGGTTACCAATCTCATTACATGTGAATAGTTTCGTGCACACAGATTAGGAGGAGCATAAGTCTATGGACTCTCACAATGACTGTTTTCTCTCAACTAAGTATACTCCTTTGCCGAATCATGGCTACATCCCCAGTTATTCAAGCATCATATATAAAAAATACTCATGGGGGAACTATATGAAATGGTTTTTGGCAGCTTATAAAGTCTTTTAGAGAAAATAAGTTTCAGTGGCAGCGATCTGTTTCTTGTCATTTTTTTTCCTGACTGTTGATAATTCGCAATTATGGATTCCTGTCTAAGGCTTGTCGTCGGTAATATCAACATGAGTCAGCTGGTGAAGCCTCATCTGCGTCTGTCTGTCAGTAATCACTTAGTCTACATAGTTGTGCTTGGGTGGAGGGGAGCGTCAGCTCTTTGGTCCCGCCTCTCAACCGTCAGACTATTGGTGTACAGATTCCTGAGCCTATTGGGCTCATTATCATATCTACATTTGAAACTGTGTATAGAGTCAGCCTCCACCACTTCACTGCCTAACGCATTCCCTCTGTTAACTACTCTGACACAAACAATTCTTTCTAATGTCTCTGTGGTTCATTTGGGTACTCAGTTTCCACCTGTGTCCCTTTGTTCGTGTTCCCCAAATGCTAAATAGTTGGTCCTCATCAACCCTGTCAATTCGTTTGCGGTTGTCCGTCGGTGTGACATGTGCGATTAGGCCTGCTTCTGTCCGTCCGTCCGTCCGTCCGTCCGTCCGTCCGTCCGTCTGTACCTTAATCATTAACGCAATTAGCAAGAATTCCCAAGGGGATTAAATTTAATTTTTTTCCTGCGTTATACAGGGTACGTGATTAAAATTAGTGACTATTTTTCCCAAAGAGATTTTTCGTCACAAAATTTTTTTTCTCGTGTTTCTTTTTACCTCATTATATGTAAACATTGTTAATGTTTATATTATTATTATTATTTGTGTTCTGGTAACAAGCAGCTTGAACTCTGTGAATAACTTAATTCTAATTCTGATTCGGAATTATTCTACGTTCTGTAAGTTATAAATAGATTGGTGTATGTAACTGATTTAATGTAAGTGTTTAAAGAGACGCTCAAATTCACCAATATTCATTTTTTTGTACAAAAAATTACGTGTAATTTATAGAACGTGTTAATAATTTGTTCGAATCGACAGAAAAAGATCCATTGACCAGACGACCGAACGACTGAACGAACGGACAAACAACCGAACGAATGACAGGAGAAACGAACGATCGAATATAAATGTATGAAAGAATATAACAGAGGAAATATAAATAACATTTTAAATATATCAACACAAAATGAACTCCAAATCAATGAATACAAATTGGAAACAAATTTGGATTCAGGAAAGACCTGGGTAAATGCTGGTTTGGAAACAAGGTTGTTGATTTATGGAACAAATTACCGGGTAAGATAATTGACGTGGGATCGCTGAATTGTTTCAAACGCAGGTTAGACACAAATAAATGAGTTTGTGTGGAAATAAATAACAGCTGCCTCGTATGGGCCAATAGGTCTTTTTTGCCTTTTTTATTCTTATTTTCTTAGGCAGAGAGGGTGGACTAAGTTATTATGAGGCGGAGGGAAGGGGCTCAGAGACAGGGGGTTCGGGCTCAGAGACAGGGGGGAAGGGCTCAGAGACAGGGGGGAAGGGCTCAGAGACAGGGGGTTCGGGCTCAGAGACAGGGGGTTCGGGCTCAGAGACAGGGGGGGAAGGGCTCAGAGACAGGGGGTTCGGGCTCAGAGACAGGGGGTTCGGGCTCAGAGACAGGGGGGGAAGGGCTCAGAGACAGGGGGGAAGGGCTCAGAGACAGTGGGTTAGGGCTCAGAGACAGGGGGTTCGGGCTCAGAGACAGGGGGAAGGGCTCAGAGACAGGGGGAAGGGCTCAGAGACAGTGGGTTAGGGCTCAGAGACAGGGGGTTCGGGCTCAGAGACAGGGGGAAGGGCTCAGAGACAGGGGGGAAGGGCTCAGAGACAGTGGGTTAGGGCTCAGAGACAGGGGGTTAGGGCTCAACCCTCATCACTAGCAACACACTACTCAATCATCACACGTCATAGCAGCTGCGGTCATCAAGCAACATAACGTAGCTAAAGGAAACAGAGACAGCTTTAACGATGACTTACCGCTACTGATGCAGGTATTAGTAGGCCTCCAATACTACAAGGGCGATAGTACCTATTGCTACTATGGATGCTACGTACAAAATGGGGATGGTTGCACTTCAATAACCTAGGTTTGTACTATTTTGATTTTAATGAGCATAAAATCTGAAACATCTTAACCATAAAACGTATATGTTATAGAGCTAAATAAGAAATCCTAGGCCTAACATATGCAATTAATTGTAGACCTAATCTAAAAATTGTTCTATATAAGGCCTATGAAAACTGGGATTTGGTTGCTGCCTCCTGTACTTGGCCCTGTAGAAATTTAATTTTACAAAAGCTGGGAGTTAGTTCCTGGTCCGGTGATGTAAATGTTGCCCATTCGGTCTTCTGCCGCTACAGGCAAGCGCACGCTGCTATGTTGAGTGTTCCTAAAGGTTTGGTCCACAGATCATAATGTTTTATGTCAAATTCCGCCTCTTCCGTGCCCCCTTCCCACCTTCCCCTCACGTTCAATCCCCGACCGTGTCCTCTGTCCCATCCCAATCCTTATCCTGATCCCTACCAAGTGCTATATACTCTAATGGCTTGGCGCTCTCACTTAATAGTTTCCTTCCCTTCCCTTTCCCTTCTCCCTTTCTTCCACAAGTATTCCGCCTCTTCCACCCCCTCCACGTCTCCGTAACTCTCCCATTGTTTTATCTGAAGCTTCCTGTTAGTGTCTTCGTTAACCTCTTGCAGGTGAAATGTTTTCGCTTCTTGGTAATCGCTTCAACGTTTTATAGTAAAGTTGAAGGACTGGTCTTCCTTTTCCAATCATGTCAAGATCATTCTATATGATCTAGGAAATCTGTTAAAATAATTTTAAGATTTTAAGTGGAACCTTAATATTGTATAAACTTTGCTAGTTTTCCCGTTCAACGGCATTGATATATTCGTGTTGCAAAGGTTACATATTTCCTTAAACTAAATTTGGCTAAGTATGAGTATTTCACGTCAACTCTCCTCGACCTGCTGGTATTCATAGATAAAGTAAGGAAGTAAACATCTTTTGCAGCAGCAGGCAAGCAGGTGGGGGATTTACCCTCCTTGAGCCGACGGAGCGGGGAACACTGATCACCAGAGGTTATATTCTTGTGACCTCTGCTTATCAGAGGTCACAAGAATGTGACCTTTTCATTCTCAAAAACATCATTCTGGTATATTTTTGCGTACGTACATTTTATATAATAGTGAAGTAACGAATATTTTCCCTTAAAAACACAAGAAATTACCATCAACTTCATTCGAAATTCCTCCAGACCCCGAATTCTTTCAGGCAAATGAAAACATATCTACTTGCAAAAATGCTTATTTAAACACGCAATGTAAAAACAAAAGTTCATGTAAACAAACTTCCTTTAAAAATGTATAAGTAAACAGGGTTGGAACGTCTTTGCTCGAAGCAGAGCCAAGGCAAAAATAAACACCTTTGACGTCTTTTGGGGGGTCGTGTCTCCCTGCTTCGTTAGCAAGCTTCCTCCTGCATCAGGGTAATCACATTCTTCCCGCCCCGCCCCGACTCCTGGTCCTCACACTCTACATTTTTTCCATCGCTTCTGCTACTACAACATGCTGCTGGTGCTGCCCTGGTGCTGCTGTCTCGTACTGGGGCTGCTGCCTTGTGCTGGGGCTGCTGCCTCGTACTGGGGCTGCTGCCTTGTGCTGGGGCTGCTGCCTCGTACTGGGGCTGCTGCCTCGTACTGGGGCTGCTGCCTCGTACTGGGGCTGCTGCCTTGTGCTGGGGCTGCTGAGTCGAGCTTCTGTTCGGTCGTGGTGCTGCTACTGGGGCTGCTGCTTCGTACTGGTGCTGCTGCCTCGTATTGGGGCTGCTGAGTCGAGCTTCTGTTCGGTCGTGGTGCTGCTACTGGGGCTGCTGCTTCGTACTGGTGCTGCTGCCTCGTATTGGGGCTGCTGAGTCGGGCTTCTGTTCGGTCGAGGTGCTGCTATTGGGGCTGTTGCCTCGTGCTGGAGCTGCTGAGTCGGGCTTCTGTTCGGTCGTGGTGCTGCTGCTGGCCTTGCTGCCTCTGCTGCTGTTGCTGCTGCTGCTGCCCGCGCCCTCATCCGCCAACAGGTCCTGACGGTGCAGGATGTTAAGGGAGATTGACGGCGATTGTGAAGGAGATAGACGGTGGTGGTGATGGTGAGAATGGTTTACGGTGATGGTGTCAGAGATTGACGGTGGTGGTATACGACAGTGGAGACGGCCAAGGACGCCGATATAGTGCTAGTAGTGTTGATGGTGAGAGATGATACTGGTGTTGACTGTGGATGATTGTGACAGACGCCTGTGGAGATAAGACTCTCAGTAAGCGTATCAAAAGACAATCAACATTCGCAATTGTTCTATGAATGTTCTGCAGAATATGAAAACACTTACCTCTGAGGCTCTAAACACGGGAACCGAGGGAAGCAGCCGTGAAGTTAAGATTTCTGATTGTTAGTGGATGGGAATGGTCCTTGGGGAGGTGTGTTTGGGAGTTCTCCATCCCAAAGAGAAAACTCATGTCCCTATAGCTTTCAAGGTCAACAGCCAGAACATTGAAACGTGTGGGCAGCACAAATACCTTGGAGTTGGTATTAACAGTGACATTGTAAATGATCTACACCGTAGGTTAAAAGAAAGACTAAAACCATTGAGAACACTTACTGGTAAGAATATTGGTATCAATATTAAATATGCTAGACTATTCTATATGATGTTTGTTAGATCTCTCGTTGATTATAATGCTCTGCACTTAATTAATTTCCCCTCCTCTGTGTTGGACAAACTTGAAGTAATACAGAACGAGGCCATGAGGATAATTCTTGGTGCCCCAAGATGCACAAGAATCATCAACATGAGGGAAGAACTGAAGTTTCCAACCATACTAGAGAGAATAATGCAAGTTAACACTACCTTCTGTCTTAAAGTCATGAGAGATCCTACATCTCCTGCATTGCTCAGAGACAAATTATTTAGTGCTGTTAACACCCTTTTGACTGGTGCCGACATACCAACTCACTCCTTTTATGATAATTGGCTGAGAAACAATGCTTACAATCTCATTAAACTTAACATTCCTTTTAAGTGCAATCTACCAGTCTCTGATATTCCTCTTTATCTGTACCCCACCATTCAAGTATCATACACACCTGTCACCAAGAAAGATAATGAGAATCTTGCTCTACTCAAAGCTGTCACTCTTGAAACAATTGCCTCCTCCATCGAGAGTCTAAGATCTCACGAGCACTGTGTCTACACCGACGGCTCAGTCCAGTCTTCTACTGGACGGACTGCAGCGGCATGTAGGTTTTATAGAAATAATATCTGCACAAAGTCTGTCAGTGTCAGGTTAAACAACTGGCTGACCTCCACACAAGCAGAACTAGCAGCATTACATTTAGCAACCAGCACATTAAAAAATATTGGAGGAGGAATAATATTCTGCGATTCAAAGTCTGCTCTTCAAGCAATCGAAAACTTCTCTTGGAAGATCGACAGCAAGAACCTAATACTCCCAATTATAAATGACCTAATTGATGCACAGAGTAAAGGGTCTCGAATCTCCTTTGTATGGATACCTTCACACATAAATATAACCCATCATAATGAGACAGACATTGCAGCCAAATTAGCGTGTAACAAGTTTGAAGTTGAATTAGATCTAGGTATCCCCATCTCTGCTGTCAAAACTGTATTGGTCCAAACATTCAGATCTGATAGGAAAGAACTTACTGACTCCCAACGACCTGAAAGTACTAGTATAAAAAGCTATGATTTGTTCAGATCTGAAACCTACATCTATGGACAGCACAAAACGTCCACTAGACTGTGCGACACAGTGGTTGCAAGGATCAGGTTGGGTTACCGTTACCTGTGGCAGGTGGCTGCAGGTGACGGGTCTCCCAATCCTGAGCACTCCAGTTGCAAACTCTGTGAGCAGGAACTACGGCATGATCTCCCGCACTACATCACTGAATGCCCAGTTATTAGACCTTTCAGACCAGTTGGCATGAGGTACCTGGAGCTTTGCAATTACTTTATTCACTCTCGTATTCTTGAAGATATCCTCACAGTATACCCAAAATTTGCCAGTGCAGGCTATTAAACACATGGCTCTGTATGACTAACCATCCTGCGAGATGGGGACTTGTATTACCACTGCTACCTTATTCAATCTTGTGTTGTTGATATCCTCAAAATGCATCCGGAGTCTGCCAGTGCAGACCGCTTATCACATGTCTCTGTATGACTAACCATCCTGTGTGATGGGGATTTTATAGCATCACCTAGTTAGCTTTTTTTTGACACACTGTACTCCACTTCATATAGTCTAGGGTAGCTGCACTAATGCAGATGTACCTAATATGTTAATAAAAAAAAAAAAATTCTAATGTTTGTTAGATCTCTCGTTGATTATAATGCTCTGCACTTAATTAATTTCCCCTCCTCTGTGTTGGACAAACTTGAAGCGAGGCCATGAGGATAATTCTTGGTGCCCCAAGATGCACAAGAATCATCAACATGAGGGAAGAACTGAAGCTTCCAACCATACTAGAGAGAATAATGCAAGTTAACACTACCTTTTGCCTTAAAGTCATGAGAGATCCTACATCTCCTGCATTGCTCAGAGACAAATTATTTAGTGCTGTTAACACCCTTTTGACTGGTGCCGACATACCAACTCACTCCTTTTATGATAATTGGCTGAGAAACAATGCTTACAATCTCATTAAACTTAACATTCCTTTTAAGTGCAATCTACCTGTCTCTGATATTCCTCTTTATCTGTACCCCACCATTCAAGTATCATACACACCTGTCACCAAGAAAGATAATGAGAATCTTGCTCTACTCAAAGCTGTCACTCTTGAAACAATTGCCTCCTCCATCGAGAGTCTAAGATCTCACGAGCACTGTGTCTACACCGACGGCTCAGTCCAGTCTTCTACTGGACGGACTGCAGCGGCATGTAGGTTTTATAGAAATAATATTTGCACAAAGTCTGTCAGTGTCAGGTTAAACAACTGGCTGACCTCCACACAAGCAGAACTAGCAGCATTACATTTAGCAACCAGCACATTAAAAAACATTGGAGGAGGAATAATATTCTGCGATTCAAAGTCTGCTCTTCAAGCAATCGAAAACTTCTCTTGGAAGATCGACAGCAAGAACCTCATACTCCCAATTATAAATGACCTAATTGATGCACAGAGTAAAGGGTCTCGAATCTTCCTTTGTATGGATACCTTCACACATAAATATAACCCATCATAATGAGACAGACATTGCAGCCAAATTAGCGTGTAACAAGTTTGAAGTTGAATTAGATCTAGGTATCCCCATCTCTGCTGTCAAAACTGTATTGGTCCAAACATTCAGATCTGATAGGAAAGAACTTACTGACTCCCAACGACCTGAAAGTACTAGTATAAAAAGCTATGATTTGTTCAGATCTGAAACCTACATCTATGGACAGCACAAAACGTCCACTAGACTGTGCGACACAGTGGTTGCAAGGATCAGGTTGGGTTACCGTTACCTGTGGCAGGTGGCTGCAGGTGACGGGTCTCCCAATCCTGAGCACTCCAGTTGCAAACTCTGTGAGCAGGAACTACGGCATGATCTCCCGCACTACATCACTGAATGCCCAGTTATTAGACCTTTCAGACCAGTTGGCATGAGGTACCTGGAGCTTTGCAATTACTTTATTCACTCTCGTATTCTTGAAGATATCCTCACAGTATACCCAAAATTTGCCAGTGCAGGCTATTAAACACATGGCTCTGTATGACTAACCATCCTGCGAGATGGGGACTTGTATTACCACTGCTACCTTATTCAATCTTGTGTTGTTGATATCCTCAAAATGCATCCGGAGTCTGCCAGTGCAGACTGCTTATCACATGCCTCTGTATGACTAACCATCCTGTGTGATGGGGATTTCTTAGCATCACCTAGTTAGCTTTTTTGACACACTGTACTCCACTTCATATAGTCTAGGGTAGCTGCACTAATGCAGATGTACCTAATATGTTAATAAAAAAAAAAAAGTAACTCATTCTAATGTGTAGTGACTGTGGATGCGAAGAGGCCTTTTCGGTCAAGTGTAAGATGTCTACGTTTTTATAAGTACTTTTATTGATATTTCTCTCTTCGCAAACTTTTTACGACAAGTATGTCTGCGAGATTTAGTTAAAAAAAAAAGACCCAGTAAATCGAAAACAAATTAAATTTCCCTTTTAATCTGTTTCCTTGCAGAATCTTTCGTTTATTCCACCCATGTCATCTTACTACATTCCTTATTGAATTCAGTTAACCTGCTTTACCATGTAGTATGAGAACGCACATTGGGAGATATGGGGTTTCGTTTCTGGGTTTGAAACCTATTAAAAAGGAAGAAGGACATAAGACAAGGATGGAGGGACGAAGGGAAGGATAAAAAGGGAAGAACTGGATATAGTAGGAGTGAAAAAGGTGATTGGTTAAAAAATATAGTGTCGAGGGAGCGAGTCGTAGTGAATGCAAAAATCAGGATATTTTTTAGAAATATTGAGTCATATGAGGGAGCTGGTGATTGGTTGATACATAATGTCACGAATTGGTCTCATGTCAACCTGAAGCAGGTGATAATGTTACTCAACACCTTTCAGGTTATTTAATAAGGAACAATGTTAAATTTTGGCTCAGCTTACACACGAAGACAATTTTCATCTATAAAATACATGTGTTGCAGCCTTTTTAGTGAACAGAACACAAACAATTTAGAGAAATACTAAGCTCGGAGTAAACTTTGTTGATAAACATTTTTCCATTAAGTGCTTTATTGAATTAGATTTCATGAAGCTCTTTCATGCGTTTTTTTTTCCAAATAAGATTTTCTTTCAGCCAATAAACTGTGGTAAAGACCAAAAGAATCCTTCAGAAAAAAATGGGAACCAGAGATGGAGATTTTTTTTTGTATTTTTGGGCAATATGTAAAGCATTTTAAACATGGGATAAGAAACTAATATTTTATTCTAGTTCGTTTTCTACAGCTTTCGTCCGTTTTATACTACCACCTTCCGTTTTCTACCGGCACCCTCCATTTTCTACTGCCAGCCCCTGTCTTCTTCCGTTACTTCTCATTTTCTGTTGCCACTCCCTTATTTTCTGCTGCCACTTTCCCGTTTTCTGCCACTATTCTCCGCTTATCTCTCACCCCCCTCCCCTCCACCCTCCGGTTTTCACCTCTCCTCCACCCGTTTTATTTCACCCAAACCACGTTTTCTGTCACCACATCCCTATTTTCTTTCATCCCAACCCCCAATCTTTGCATCATCCGGATTTTCTGCCACCTCAACTCCGTTTTCTGCCACCCTAACCTCGTTTTCTGTCACTCGTCCCCGTTTCCTGCCACTGACGTCGTCGTCCAAGACGTAGCCCGGGTCGTGCGTTCGTCGCGACGAGGACGTGAGAGTGTTAACCACCGCACGTCGGAGGGAGATTTGCCTGAGCTTCCCTCGCTGCGTCTACTCCACGCTCGTCGTCTTTGAATCGTAATGAAATCGGTCATTAATTCCAATAGTCTGGTCTTTAGAAACCTGTTCCTCTTACCCGTGTATTAAGGGGATTCAGTTCAATTCCTCCTTCCCTCCTTGTCCTCTCATCTCTTCTCTCTCTCTCTCTCTCTCTCCCTCTCCTTTCTCCATTCTTCCCCCTCTCCTTTCTCCCCCTCTCCATGTACCTCCTCTCAGCATTCAGTGCCGGATTAATGATGGTCGTCTCGAGACCCGAGTTTAAGATACCACGAAGGTTCACCTTATTGAAGTCGAAGTTGAAAAAAATTTCGTCATTCTGTCTTTAGCGGGTCTGTCGATTTCTTGTTTGTTTTCTTGCTATTAATTTTCTTGTCTTCTGTTTTGTCTCGCTCGCTGGCCAAATGTGGTTACTGTGCTTGAAGCAGATGTTAGGTGGCTTTAGGCGAATGCTTATTAAATATCTGTATATATTTAGTTGAGCAGGTATTGTTGAGTTCTCACACATGTTGCGTGACAAATAATTCAAATACATTTGTTTTGGATCTGTTTTGGCCCCTCAGATCTGACGAGAAGTTCAAGGATTAATTGTTTGGTGTAGACGTTTGAGGGTCGAGCTTCAATAGACATGGGAGGAAGAGCTTCAGGAGTCTTGGTGCTCCAGCACCAAGCGGTCGCCGAAGCAGACTGCGATACATAATTGCCAACTTCATATAATACCTTAGCAATATCTGAAGGCTACACTCTTCAATTGTATATGAATTGTCTCTTTATTAAGACCCCAAACCTTTTAAACTGTCTGTAAACAAAGTTCGTCCCTAGATCTTCCTCGGATCTGACTGAGGAGTTTAATATTCAGCAACTACGAGGCACTTTTATGAAGTGGGAACACTGGGAACACTGAGGTCTGTATGACGTGATGGGGTTTACCAGTTGCTGCTGCTGGTAGTGGTGGTGGTGGTGAGTGGTGGTTGGAGGTGTTCAGGGTGGTGGCGGTTGGGTGGTGGTGGTTGTTGTTTGTAATGTGGTGGTTGTGTTGAGGGCCGAGTTGTTGGCTTGTAGTTGTGATGTGCAGGCGATGAGTCACAATAACGTGGCTAAAGTATGTTGACCAGACCACACACTAGAAGGTGAAAGGACGACGACGTTTCGGTCCGTCCTGGACCATTCTCAAGTCCATTGTGTGTTCGATGTGATGTGTGTGTGGTGTTGGCTGGTCGTTGTAATGTTGTGTGGTGGTGTTGGGGATGGTGGTGGATGTGGTGTAGCGTGGTGGTTTAGGTGGTGGTTGATTACTTGGTGAATGGTAGTAATAGTAACAATGGCAGTAATTTACACATTTACGAATTAATAAACAAAAATATCCATGCAAGTTTTTTAGGAGAGGAAGATACAGCATTCCCTTTTGTGTACATTTTTGTAAATCACTTGATTTTTACACACACCAGTAGTGACGTGGGCGGTAAGAGAGAGAGTCTTCTGCCGCGACCAATGCGAATAGCACTTGTAGCTGAAGCTGAGCAAATAACCTTGTTATAGACCTGTTGTTTACTCATTCTTCCTTAGTACTGTCATTAACTTGCACTCATTAGCTCTGTTCTCCGTCTCTGTGATCCAAGAACACCTCACAGATGGAATTCATAAAAAGATCTTTTTGTTCTAATCTAACATCCACTACGCTACTTCTACTGGACCTCGAACTGAGCTTCCTATAGGCCTTTCTCCCGGTTCTTGTCCCGGTTCTCGTCCCGGTCCTATTTCCGGTCCTCCCAATGTGGTCCTTCTCTCGGGGCCACCTACCGGGCCTTCTCCTGGTCCACCTCCTGGTCCACCTCCTGGTCCACCTCCTGGTCCACCTCCTGGTCGTACCACCTGTCCACCTGGTCCTCTTGATCCTACTACCGGTCCTCCTCTTCATCCCTTACATCCTCTATGAGGGTTCACCATCCTAGGACTTAATTAGTTCCTTCCATGGCAGATCCTCCAATTATCCACACCGTGTCTGCTGGGAATATGTCTCGGTAATATTGGCAGTGCGTGCGTGGATGAGTGGCTGAGCAGACGAATGGATTGATACCTGCAATGATGGATTCATGGATGTGAAGTTAGATGGGTTCATCAATAGATGGATGGCTTTCTGACAGATGGCTGGATTGGCTGATTGGTGTGGGGGGGAGCGGAGAGAGGGAGTACGGATGGAGGAAGGGAAGGGAAAGAGCAAGGGAAGGAAGGAAAGAAGGAAGGAAGGAAGGAAGAGAATGAAGGCAGAGACTCTCGAAACAGTGCCATGCACCACAGTAATGTTAAAGATGTCACCTGACACCATTTTTATAGCATCATGTCATAGTATCCCTCGACAACGTTGTACTGATCGATCACACCATAACGGTCAGGACGACACTCCTTTATTTACTGACTGACTGAAAGACACACAAATTAAGGTCTGAACGACACAGCAGTTGAAATCTGAACGATGCAACGTTAAGCAGTAGTTTAACATTAGTAGACGCTGGCGGAGACACCTCCAAATGCAGATCAAACAAAGCAAAAGACGTAGATAAGAAAGGGACAAATACATAAACCCAACACCAAATGAAAGCAACAACAAACCCGTTCTGTGCATTAGAACAAACAATCATGATATACTTACACACCCCTTGGCGCACCAACAAAGGAGACCCAAGCCCCCACTCTGTAAACATGAGCAATCTCCCCTTCACTGCATTATTTCCTCAGTGGTATTGATGAGCGTGTAAGAGCTGCCTCTGATCCGAGTACTCCATTTGTCTAGTAATCCTATAAGGAGTTCGTAACTTCTCCCAGAACAGACGTAGCAAGATGCTGCCTCAATTGGATACGGATTAAAGCTGATGTGCTTGAAATAATTCGGCTTTTCATTCTAAGACATTTTTTCTTTTAAGTTCCTTAAGTGTGAAACTTATCTCGCTTTTTATATGAAAGTTGGCGTCTGAGGAGGATTTGTTTTTGTTTACCATAGTGGGAGTCAGGTGTAGTGGATTTGTGGATATTTCATTGATATTTTGGGCCCGTGGGAATGTTGTTAGTGAAGTGTTTGGTCTATTTATTTTGTAGTTGTATATTGAGCTTATCTTGCTGTTGTATGCATACTCCATCCATATTATACATGAATTATTTCCGTATGAAAGGAACTCTGATACGTAAATGGATTATAAATTTGTTTTATGCCAGTAACAGTTTTTTTGTTTTCGAAGCAAATGAAGTACTCTAATGACATGAGAATCTCTCTTATAATGCATCAATACCTCGCAATATATATATGTTTATATAAGAGTGCAAATAGCACTAATGATAAGAGACTTCTTCACAGAAATGTATGAATATTTCCAGTGACAGTAAATTCCTTGCTTAACGTAAGTGTTTTAAATTACACATGACTGAACTATTACATAATTCGTGAACCTCTGCTCTGATGCTTGGAACCCTGCCATGGTGCGTGGACCTCTTCGATGTAAATATTAAGTGTCGTCTGTAACGCTCCACAGCTCTGGGTGTACATGATACACCCCACAGCCTACACACTCTCCCATTGTAAACACGCATTCAAGTCACTCCTGTTGAGGAGGTTTAATTCTAATCTGAGTGCAAGATATTTACGGGAAGTCTTAAAAAAAAGGTGACTCTTAAGAATTTAGCTTAATATAACTAATGAAAATACCTGAATTATATCATTACAGACATATCACACAAACACACACACACACGGGCATTCACCGACTGCAAAAACAAAATATACGAAAATTATGTGTATGGTAACGAAACATTGTTGTGAGCCGTAGTAGAGAACAAAAACACTGGCCATAGTGAAGCCCGTGTAGAGTCGTACCAATAAATCCCAAACCCCGTGTTAGACACGCAGCAAAACTGGGCTTCACCAGAACTCTCAAAACAAGAGAGTTTCGACGATGTATTTTTGTATCCAAACGAGCGAAGGCCACCACGCCACCACACTCGACCCGCAGGACATGTTAACAAACCAAACAGTGAAAGGGGAAGTCGCCGTTGATGGAAGGGAGGTATGGTGGAATTGGAGGAATGTGTGTGTGTATGGGTTGCGAGGATAATGGGTTGAAGGGAACGTCTAGCCTGCTAGAAAAGGGTGGAGAAGGTTGTGGGATTGAGGAAGGTTTGTGGGATGGGTAAATAGGATGGTATAAGGGTAATTGGTTGATGGGTAAGTCTAGGTTATTGGTGTGGGAGAGAAGGGGTCAAAATTGTGGACTAAAAGGAGGGTGTGGGGGACAGGAGGATGGTGGTAGGAGGTGAGTCGAAGGGGGAGGAGTAGGGGAAGAGAGATGAGTGAAGATGATTACCATCCTTAATTGAAACAACGTGATGAGTCAGTTTTTTTTTTTTTTTTTTTTTTTTTTTTTTTTTTTTTTTTTTTTTTTTTTTTTTTTTTTTTTTTTTTTTTTTTTTTTTTTTTTTTTTTTTTTTTTTTTTTTAGCATTGAGGGCGAGGAAGGATGAACCAGTAGAACGGGATCGTAATGCTTTTCTTTCAAATAAATATCAATAAATATTTTTCTTCCGGGAAAAGTGATAATGTATGCCAGAAGAAATATGCAAAGTGTTAACTTGATGTGTGTAATACCTGTGATAATGATGGCGGACCTCTCAACACACCTGTGGATTTCTCAAGCACTTTAAGCTCAAGAGAGCCATGACTATTACTTTTTTTTCCTACACGAGAGAGTTTTCAAGTTTTTTTAGCGGATAAAAGACGATTGGAAGTCGGTCAGCTTTAGGTAAGTTGGGCATTTAAATCTAAGAAGTTAAAAAATGAAATATTTGAGAAAATATTTCGAAATTTTAAAACGCAAGGAATATTGAACAGATCGGTATATATATATATATATATATATATATATATATATATATATATATATATATATATATATATATATATATATGTGTGTGTGTGTATATCACGAAAATAATCACGTGATTAAGAATGTGACAATGTCAGACCACGGAGGAAAAATGAAACAGGAATTTCCTTAAGTACTTTCGTATATTAAATACATCTTCAGAAGGTCACTTCTGAAGATGTATTTATTGCTTTGAATCCATAACATGATCTAGGCTGAGTAATCCAATCTCACGTTTAGGTATGACCCTGTTTCCTTGACCTCCCCTGATATCTTGGTAGAGAATTTCACTACTTCGTGATCCTATTTTCGCAGAGTTGAACCTCGAATGTCGTCGCCTGGTCTCATATGGCTTTCTCTAGTCTGATCTCACGCTCCATCTGGCTTTGTCAGGCAGACTCCTAGGCTTCATCTGGTCGCACCTTTGACCTCATCTGACATTGTCTTGCAAGATGCTAACCCCTCACTTGGCTCTATCTGACAGGATTTCTGGCCCCATCTATCCAATCTTCACTTGGTTTCGAAAAGTTGACCTGATCTAATACCATCTTGTTTAGACTCGCCTTATCTCATTTGACCCTATTTGGCCTCGCTAGACCCTGTTTTGACAACAGCCAAAGGTCAGTAGGTCGTTCTTAAACACGCCCAGTGTGAATAGTGTTTAGGGGTCGTGTTCTTGCACTTTTCATTGAGATTATAATCCATTGATGGAGGCTTAAGTTTGTCTCATCTTGTTGGTGGTGTCTAGGGTGCGTTCAGAGGTTCATTTTTAGGGTGCGTTCAGATGTTCATTTTTAGGGTGCGTTCAGATGATAATATCTAGGTTTTGGTTCACTGGCTCTTTCGTTATCATTTGTGTTAGCCTAATCTCTCTCTTCTCCCCTTCATTGCGCTTTGTCTCTTCCCTAAACTGTTCGCTTCTTTTCTATCCCATCCACTCTATTCGTTTCTTTACTCTTCCCTCTTTTAATTTTATCCTCCCATTTTATCTTTATTTTCGCGTTTATACGTGTTCTTTCCCGTCTAACTGTCCATTCTCCTTCTTTTTTTCACCCCCTTTCTCTTTCATTTATTATTCTCGAATTCCGTTTCTTTCTTACCCCTCCCTCCGTTTTATCTTTCTATCTCAACACTGTCACCTCCTCTATCCTCTTTCTCTCTCCTCCTCTTCGTCCCTCTGTGTCCACTGATCTCTCCCCTTCCTCTTCATCGCGTCTTCTCTTTCTATTCTCTCGAAGAGAAAAACTCTCTTTTTGTCTCTTTCTTCCTTCCTCTCCTCCTCTCCTTCGTTAATCGTTCCCCGCTCCCACATTCTGTTTATCTACGCAATATATCGCAGCAAACTTTCTTGGCTTTCCTTCAAAAGTTGCTTCTGAGTTTCAGCTCTGTCTTTTCCCGTCTGTGTCCTCTCTGTCCTCCCTACCCCTGTCCTCTCTGTCCTCCCTACCCCTGTTCTCTCTGTCCTCCCTACCCCTGTCCTCTCTGTCCTCCCTACCCCTGTTCTCTCTGTCCTCCCTACCCCTGTTCTCTCTGTCCTCCCTACCCCTGTTCTCTCTGTCCTCCCTACCCCTGTTCTCTCTGTCCTCCCTACCCCTGTTCTCTCTGTCCTCCCTACCCCTGTTCTCTCTGTCCTCCCTACCCCTGTTCTCTCTGTCCTCCCTAGACCCTGTCCTCTCTGTCCTCCCTACCCCTGTCCTCTCTGTCCTCCCTACCCCTGTCCTCTCTGTCCTCCCTTCCCCTGTTCTCTCTGTCCTCCCTACCCCTGTTCTCTCTGTCCTCCCTACCCCTGTTCTCTCTGTCCTCCCTACCCCTGTTCTCTCTGTCCTCCCTACCCCTGTTCTCTCTGTCCTCCCTACCCCTGTTCTCTCTGTCCTCCCTACCCCTGTTCTCTCTTGTCCTCCCTACCCCTGTTCTCTCTTGTCCTCCCTACCCCTGTTCTCTCTGTCCTCCCTACCCCTGTTCTCTCTTGTCCTCCCTACCCCTGTTCTCTCTGTCCTCCCTACCCCGGTTCTCTCTGTCCTCCCTACCCCTGTTCTCTCTGTCCTCCCTACCCCTGTTCTCTCTTGTCCTCCCTACCCCTGTTCTCTCTGTCCTCCATGTTGTTGTATTTTTCCTGCCATCGTCCTTTTCTTTTCTCGTTCGATTCCCTCACCACTTTTCTTTTTATTTTCCTCCCTTCTCTCTCTCTCTCTCTCTCTCTCTCTCTCTCTCTCTCTCTCTCTCTCTCTCTCTCTCTCTCTCTCTCTCTCTCTCTCTCTCTCCTCTCTCCTCTCTCTCTCTCTCTCTCTCTCTCTCTCTCTCTCTCTCTCTCTCTCCTCTCTCTCTCTCCTCTCTCTCTCTCTCTCTCTCTCTCTCTCTCTCTCTCTCTCTCTCTCTCTCTCTCTCTCTCTCTCTCTCTCTCTCTCTCTCTCTCCTCTCTCTCTCTCTCTCTCTCTCACTCTCTCTCTCGCACCACAATGAATGTTTCATTTCATATACTTGGGCTGGATAGTAGAGCGACGGTCTCGCTTCATGCAAGTCGGCGTTCAATCCCCGAATGTCCAAGTGATTGTGCACCATTCCTTCACCCCGTCCCATCTCAAATCTTTATCCTGACTCCCTTTCCAGTGCTGTATAGTCATAATAGCTTGGCGCTTTCTCCTGATAATTCCACCTCTCTCTCTCTTTCCCTCTTTCTGTCTCTATTTCCTATAACAATTAGCGTAAAAGTTCAACAGTAATAGCATTGATTATTTCTAACTGAATACTGCAAACTCTGTTATTTTGCATCAACTCATTTGGTCCCTGATTTTTTAAGCTGATGCATTTCATGATGTTTAATGTGCATGAGCTCTATTTAATATTAACCCACAACAGTACTAAGTGAAAGGAACGTTTGACGCCAACTTGGCTATGATTAACTCTCCCAACACCTAAGAAAGTCGTGGATTTCTTCTGTCCTCACATACCCACTTGGGGACCGCCAGCCGCAGCGTTCTCAACATATAGGCAGGACAACTAAACATATTTAAAGGACCGTGCACAAACAGCAACGCTCCATTAAAGATAACTTTTTGCTGCACAGAACTAGATTTCAACCAGTGATCCTGAACAGCAATACATAAATAATCGAAAGATAGTGACAATTTGAGATTATATATAATTGAATCAACTCGTATCAAACAGGCATCTAATGATTAACAACCAACTTTCACCAGGGTAAGACCTCCCATCTCCAACACCAAGAGAGAACAGATAGCTTCCAAAACAAGTGCCACGGCAGACAACCAATAAGAATGCAATACCAAATTGCACAGTCCCTTTGACAGGGTAATAACTCTTATTTTTTTAACTCATCCGTTTCGTATATACATATACGAAACCTATTGGCCCAATCAATTTCCCTTTCCTCTTCCTCTTAGGATGATATATAGAGTCTTAGCGAAACGTTTCAGGCTATTTATAAGTTTAACATTTAATTTGGCAAGAAATTTGTACAGCGTGCTAGTGGCTTTACAAGAATGTAAAATCAACTTAATTTCTATGTTCTCTGTTAACACCTAATGTATCTTCTTGTATATAAATAAACAAATAAATAAATAACAAACTCTAATGACCCTTCAAGGATTCGAACCTAGCCGGCGAGGCTCTCTGGATGAAGATCAAGCCACCCAAGAGATGGCAGGGCCCGTAAACACAGGATCTCCCCATTATTGTTTTAGATTCAGCTACTCGGAACAAAACGTTCTAAGTAGCACGGACTATGGTGAGCCCGTAGTGGACTTACCTGGCACAGGAGCGGGGCAAGTAGCACGGGTTATGGTGAGCCCGTAGTGGACTTACCTGGCACAGGAGCGGGGCAAGTAGCACGGGCTATGGTGAGCCCGTAGTGGACTTACCTGGCACAGGAGCGGGGCAAGTAACACGGCTATGGTGAGCCCATAGTTTTACTTACCTGGCACAGGAGCGAGGCAAGTAGCACGGGCTATGGTGAGCCTCGTCTCTGATCTCCCCATTGGTCATCCTTTATATATTTATACTGTAAGCCATAGACCAACTGGTGTAGTGCTTACCATACTGGACGGCCAAATCGATGACCCTGACCGCCTAAATGTTAATCTTTGAGGTGCAGTTTAGTTTATTGTTATATATATACATACTTATACATACACAGTATATATACATGATACATGTATATACACATATACATATATACAGTATTTGCTTGCATGATTGTATTTTTACATCCACAGGCCATTATAAATGGACGCCATATTCTCAATATTCCCACAATTTTTAGATCTGTCACCACACACGAGAAAAAAAAATTCCACGATTTAATTTTTGCTCTTAACACTAAATATGCTCATGTCCAGACTGTCCGTTCCCGAAGCGATAGACACAATAAACCTTTAACAGTATTTATATACTCAAACTCACTCTTAAACGCGAGAAAATATCTTGTATATCAAAAACACCTTTTGAACTTGATTGAATTCTGTGTGAGTGATTGTATTATTTGGGTATATATATATATATATATATATATATATATATATATATATATATATATATATATATATATTATATATATATATATATATCTATATATATATATAATATATATATATATATATATATATATATATATATATATATATATCTATGCGCTCCAGCAGCGATTCTTCTAATTCAGTGCATGAAACGGGAAAGGATTCTTTTGTTTAAATATTGCACTTGATTATTTTCAGACACTTATCATAGCTGGCTCTGAAGTTAGCGCAGTAGTCTAAAATGGCTTTGGGTATCAACACAGATGAAGCCATTGGTGCAAACTTACACAGACTTTTCTATTTGTATGCCCTTGTTTCATTTGCACGTTCTTGTTTCATTTGCGTGTCCTTGTTTCATTTGCGTGTCCTTGTTTCATTTGCGTGTCCTTGTTTCATTTCTATGTCCTTGTTTCATTTGCGTGTCCATATTTCATTTGCATGCCCTTGTTTCATTTACATTCTACCGAATCACTCGCATGCTCTTTACCCCCCCCCCATGCGCATGCCCATGTTCCATATGCCTGCCCTTAAACCATATGTATCCCCATGTTTCCATATACACAAACATTTATGAATTTGTCCCATTGCAATCCTCTACTTACAGCAGCGTTCAAGACCTGTTCAAGACCTGTTTTAAAAAAACAAATATTTATCAGACGATTCAAACGAGTCCAAATTTATCCCAAAACATTCCTAGCCTCACACACTCAGTCATGTTTACATTTTCCAGCGCTCCTAAAAGCATTTTTCTTTCCTCCTGATTCCCTCGGTGGCACGGAGCCCCCCCCCCCCCCCTTACAAATGTTTTAGATTGTGGCGAATTTACCCTTGAACCTTGCCTTTTCTGCTCCCCTACTCGTTTGGGTGTCTTAAATGTGCTCACAACTGTACAAATGTTTTAGAGTTGTGGCGAATTTCTACCCTTGAGACCTTGCCTTTTCTGCTCCCCTACTCGTTTGTGTGTTCTTGACTGCCATTCCCATTCACTTGCCGCTCACTAAGTGTTGCTCTCTTGCCAGGGCTGGCTCCCTCGGTCCTAGTTCTGCTGGCTGTGGGAAATGGTTCTTGGGAGATTGTGTTCATTCTCCTCGTCTTTCCCGGTCCCTCCTCTCTGTCATCTCTCAGTATCTCCTCTCTCTGTGGGAAATGGCTCTTTCATTCCTTGGTCCTCCTCTAGTCTCTATCCTTCCATCTATTAGCTGTTCCTCCCGCCACCCACTCCTTGATATTTGTATGTCTTCTGCTTCTCTCTCTTACCTCTCTCTCTCTCCTTCAACTCCTCTCTCTGTCTCTCTCTCTCTCTCTCCTCTCTGTTCTCTCTCTCTCTCTCTGTCTCTCTCTGTCTCTCTCTGTCTCTCTCTCCTCTCTATCTCTCCTCTTCCTTCTCTCTCTCTCTCCTCTCTGTCTCTCTCTCTCTGTCTCTCTCTGTCTCTCTGTCTCTCTCTCTCTCTCTCTCTCTCTCTCTCTCTCTCTCTCTCTCTCTCTCTCTCTCTCTCTCTCTCTCTCTCTCTCTCTCTCTCTCTCTCTCTCTCTCTCTCTCTCTCTCTCTCTCTCTCTCTCTCTCTCTCTCTCTCTCTCTCTCTCTCTCTCTCTCTCTCTCTCTCTCTCTCTCTCTCTCTCTCTCTCTCTCTCTCTCTCTCTCTCTCTCTCTCTCTCTCTCTCTCTCTCTCTCTCTCTCTCTCTCTCTCTCTCTCTCTCTCTCTCTCTCTCTTTCCTCGCTTCTCACACCCTCTCTCTTCTCTCTCCCTTCCTCCCTCCCTCCCTCTCCCTCATCACCTCCCGCCCCTAGACCATCAAAGCCTGAAAGCCAGAAAGAGTTTTTGCAAACCCGAAGTTGAAAATGCACTTCCTCATTCACCAATTTCAAAATGACCATTCTCAAATTATCTAATATCTCCCATGTACCTCAGTTACCAAGACTCCTGAACCTTCAAAGCACGTCTCTACCTAATGATAAAGTCAAAGAACAAAGAATATTCTTTGACCTCACGTTTTACCGTCACAAAGGTTGTGTTGAGGCATAGTCGCCCGAGTGTGGATAATGTTTTGTGTTACAATAGCGACGCCCAGGTTCGAGCCCCGGGGGCAGGGAGAGTCGAGTGAGCAGTGTTCCTGTTGGTCCCCAGTTCCCCAGGAAGTAATTGTGAACCTGGTTGTATCTCGTTTGGCAAGTTATATTCCCGAGGATGTGCGTTAGTGTCGCACATAGGAAAAAATAAACTATAATTCAGAGCGTTTTCGTGTTTCAACACGAAACACGAATGACCTCGAGATTTTCGTACAACGGAATCACGTGTTTTTTTTTATGATTATTTATGCTCCAGGGATATCTAGTAGGGTCAGGCTTACTATGGAGCGAGAAGGGATAGATTTCAGCCGGTTAAGAAGACTGAAGTTGTCTGCTGCTGCTGCTGCTGCTGCTGCTGCTGCTGTTGCACGCGTGTAAACAAAAGGAGACGAATTGTGAGCACTCATCACGGTAACTTTGTCAACAAATATCCCACCCCGCACCTTCGCGATGAAAGTGACGACGTCTCGGTCACCTTCCCGGCACTTTGTCCAACATCTCCGACTTGACACTGTCGCTACCCAGTGGGGACAGTATCCAAGGGTGCCGCTGGTTCGACGTCGACATATGACGGTGGTTGGACGTCGGGAAACTATGCTAAATCAGCGTTGAATTGTTTCCCTTGGATAGTGTCCACTGTGACCTTTCATATTCGCACGTAAAGGTTAGCTTACGAGCCTCAAAATATTTTTGCGCTGGGATTTTTTTATGACGTTTTTGTGTTTGTGCGAGTTCAGATATTTTAAATTATTGGTTTACATAGTTATTCTATTTCTCGTAATGGTGTGGATATCATAATGTATAATCCTCTCTTATCGGCTTATTGCTTCTTCTCCCATTCATTGTTTATTCTAGTGATCTCTCCTGCGATCTATTTTACTGGCTCGTCTTTAATAGAATTTTATTTGATATATTTTGCTGCTATAGGCTCTTCCTGTTCTCCGTATAGCGAGGTCTCGTTATACCAACCTTGAGTCATTTATAGGTAATATTCGAACAGGTCAGGGAGATCAACAATATATCTCGCTTCATCAACCTCCATACACCCACATCACACACTCATAAACCCCCATCACTCCCCCATACACTCCCATACACCCCAACACACCCCCATACACCCTCATCACACTCCCATGCACCCTCCAAACACTCCCATACACCCCCAACACACCCCCATACACCCAATTTTATACGCAATACGTACCCCGCCCCCCCCCCCCACACTCAACCTACATACAACACCATCACCCCCAACACCCCCACTCCCCGCCCATTACACCCAATACACCCAGCGTCCTGCACTCACTATACACACATTTTTCTTCATCAATTATGGCACCATTCCAGCAACCATCTCGCCCCCCCCTCTTCATTGCACCATTCTTCCATGTATATGTCACTTCCCTCCACCTCTCGTGTCCCGCTACACCCACTACGTGTTTATGGTGTCTGAGGTATTTTAGTCAAATCCGACTTCTGTGACGGAACCTCTCCATCCACAATACTTCACCATCACTACCATCACCACCACCACTACCACCACCTTCACCACCACCACCACACCACCACCACCACCACCACAACCATCACAACCACCACCACCACACCACCACCACGACCACAACACCACCACCACCACACCACCACCACCACACTACCACCACCACACCACCACCACACCACCACCACCACACCACCACCACCACCACCACCACTACCACCACACTACCGACACATCCCCCACATTAAAAAAATCACACTCCTAGTATAAATATGCCAGACCCCAATAAGCTCAGGAACCAGTGCGTCAGTTCAATGATAATCGAGAACCGGAACCAAAGAGCCGAAACTCAACCCCCCTCAAAAGTACAATTAGGTAAATACAACCCAATCATCACCCTCACGCCCCTCTTTCGCCAATCCCTTCCCCCTTTCCCCATCGTACCCAGCATTTTCCAATCCCAGGATTCCAGGTTTCGTCTCAGCTACAGGGGCTGAGAGCGCCGGCGGTGAAGAAGAGCTCCATAAAGCACTCTACTCCAGCAAGGCACCGGAAACGACGGCTCATATACAAACCTGATACAATTTGTCGCTGACGCCACAACTGCCCAGATATTCCTGGCATTATTTCTTCTTTATTTTCTCCTCTATTGTTTTTGTCGCTGTAATAGACATCTTTGTTGACAGTAAGTCACAACAGCGGGGGCTGTAACCTAGACACCCAACCCCCACACGTCTGAAAATATAGAATTGACGACGGTTCGGACCTTCCTGGGTTATTGTATGTATGTATAGCCGAGGGTCCGAAGAAAAGACCTGTATACATACATGTATGTGGTTGTATACGGATTCATTGTGAATAAAGTAACGCGGTTTATGTGGGTTGGTTAAAATAGTTTGGTTAGAGTATAACATTTGTTAAAACTTGTAGTTATTGCTTGTGCGATTGGGGAGGGGTAGTGGGGGGGGTGATGAGTTCTGTGGGCCTCCTGGTGTGGAGTGGGCTGCGTGCTTTCAGAAGAGAGGGGGAGGGTTATTGTCAGAGATAATACTTTTGATCACTTTATCTCCCCTTCCCCCCCCCCCAAAAAAAAAAAATATGCCCAAACCCCCTCCAACGGTTGAGGAACGCCAGCTCTGAACACAGTCTCGACCATCAGACCATCAACACAGACTAGACCATCAGACCATCAACACAAGACTCGACCATCAGACCATCTACATAAGACCAGACCATCAGACTATCAACACAGACTACACTATCAAACCATCAACACAACACTAGACCATCAGACCATCAACACAGACTAGACCATCAGACTATCAACACAGACTACACTATCAAACCATCAACACAACACTAGACCATCAGACCATCAACACAGACTAGACCATCAGACCATCAACACAGACTAGACCATCAGACCATCAACACAGACTAGACCATCAGACCATCAACACAGACTAGACCATCAGACCATCACCACAACACTATACCATCAGACCATTACCACAACACTAGACCATCAGACCATCAACACAACACTAGACCATCAACGTAACACCTGACCACCAGACCATCAACACTAGACCAACAGACCATCAACACAACACTAGACCATCAGACCATCACCACAACACTAGACCATCAACACAACACTAGACCATCAGACCATCACCACACCACTAGACCATCAGTCCCTCAACACACCACTAGACCAACAGATCATCAACACAACACTAGACCATCAGACCATCACCACAACACTAGACCATCAGACCATCACAACAACACTAGACCATCAGACCATCAACACAACACTAGACCATCACCACAACACTAGACCATCACCACAACACTAGACCATCAGACATCACCACAACACTAGACCATCAGACCATCACCACAACACTAGACCATCAGACCATCACCACAACACTAGACCATCAGACCACCAACACACACTAGACCATCAGACTATCAACACAGACTACACATCAGACCATCAACACAACACTAGACCATCAGACCATCACCACAACACTAGACCATCACCACAACACTAGACCATCAGACCATCACCACAACACTAGACCATCAGACCATCACCACAACACTAGACCATCAGACCATCACCACAACACTAGACCATCAGACCATCACCACAACACTAGACCATCAGACCATCACCACAACACTAGACCATCAGACCACCAACACAACACTAGACCATCAGACCACCAACACACCACTAGACCATCAGACCATCAACACAGACTACACTATCAAACCATCAACACAACACTAGACCATCAGACCACCAACACACCACTAGACCAACAGACCACCAACACACCACTAGACCAACAGACCACCAACACACCACTAGACCAACAGACCACCAACACACCACTAGACCAACAGACCATCAACACTAGACCAACAGACCATCACCACAACACTAGACCATCAGACCATCAACACAACACTAGACCATCAGACCACCAACACACCACTAGACCAACAGACCATCACCACAACACTAGACCAACAGACCATCACCACAACACTAGACCAACAGACCACCAACACACCACTAGACCAACAGACCATCACCACAACACTAGACCAACAGACCACCAACACACCACTAGACCAACAGACCATCAACACTAGACCATCAGACCATCACCACAACACTAGACCATCAGACCACCAACACAACACTAGACCATCAGACCACCAACACACCACTAGACCATCAGACCATCAACACTAGACCATCAGACCATCACCACAACACTAGACCAACAGACCACCAACACAACACTAGACCAACAGACCACCAACAGACCACTAGACCAACAGACCATCAACAGAGCGGTGAATAATGTTCCCATAATATGCAGTCGTTATGTTTGTATGCTTGTACATCCCGGTGGATAATCCAGCCGAATATGAACCTCTGTTTATTTACAAACAGACGGACTGATGAATTAATTATTGTGTAAACACGCCTCCGCTGCCTCCACCAATGATGAGCTCTCCTTTCATCCCCCACTTAAACCTCCCCCCCCCTTATAAAAAAAATCTAGTGGTTAAAAAAGATGAATAAAAATATATAGTGGTGCTCTGGTCGTTTGAATAGCTCCGCATCGACCTGGAACTCTTTCTCTGTATTATTTACGACCTCGAATGCCTTTCCTGAGATTAATTGGAGGAGCTGATGCTCTTCCGGCGACTATTTCAAGGACTCCGTCTCTCCCAGAGGAGCTTTTGTAGGCTCGAGGTTCTCATGTAATTCGTAATATACATTTTTAACGAAATGTGTATGATATTAACAATCGACTTGAGAATGGTCCAGGACGGACCGAAACGTCGTCGTCCCTTCAATTTCTAGTGTGTGGTCTGGTCAACATGATATTAACAACTTAATTTAACTAAATTGGGTTGCCAAGAGAGAAGGGAGATGACAGAGGGGGTGAAGTAGAGGCTAGACTCATGATTGTTTAATGAAATAGTTTGCCCAGATTGTTAAATAAACTCACTAGTGGCTTAATCTCCATCTGTTAGTTATATTAGTTTCTGACCCCCATACCCAGCTCGTGGGCACTGGGCACGATAGGTTAGAATATAAGATAACGGATTTGAAGTTATGTACTCAAGTGTGGTTTAAGCTAAGTAAGCCTAGCTACAGATTAGTTATCTGTCGAGCATGTCACACCCACACAGTCACAAATACTGATAATAAATAACAAATACGCCTTGGTCGTAGGTTCGCCCCACCTCATAGCCTTAGTGGATTATCTAATTGATATCACGTTAGCGTTATTTCTGTGATTAAGTCGAACCTTCACCCTGGGTACTCCCAAACACACATCTTAAACCAACTTCTCACTGATTGATCTGAATTATTTGTGTAATATTTTTACTCCAAAAATACACATAAGAACAAATTACAGTTGTTTATTTATAAGTAAAAATCATCGCTGTTGAATAAAGCCACAAATACGCAAAGCGTTTCAGGCATAAAAGTGTGTGACCCAAGTACAGTAGACCAGCTTGGGATATTTGGCAAGGATTTAGGAAGTTTAGTTTTCCCAAATCCTTGCCTTTCTTTGGACGATCCTTGAATAGCAGCGAGAGGTGCCTCGAAATTCTGAATGTTTTTTTTTTTTTTTTAGCCTGAGTTACGTTGTGAGGACAAATGGAGAGAATGAGGTGAATGAAAATCTGGCTAAGAGATGGTTAAAATAATTACATGAAGCAAGAACACTGTAATCATTGAGATGCTGTTGCAAGACATCTCAATGCCTTGCATCTTTTGCATTGCAAAAAAACCGAGGCAAACACCACCTCATAGTTTGTAAAATTCCTGGGTAGAAATTCATCCATAACCATATATTGTGTGTCTAGAGTGCGAACGAGACGGTGAGGGGGTGCAAGAGAGTGAAAGGGAGGGGAAAAATGGAAAGGGAGCGAGAAAGGGAGATGGGGTAGGGAGAGAGAGGAATGAGTATGGCAGTGACAGTCACGGAAATAACATTGGCTGGAATGGGTGCATCAGCAAATGGGCAAGTCAGTAATAGTAATAGGATTTGCAGTGAGATAAATACGGGGTCCTGGTATTGATGTTAGGGGGGCAAGGCCGCTGGCGGGAAATGGAATGACACTAACATCAATGGGAATGAGATATGTTCGTGAGAGTAACACCCATCTGAATGATGTCTGTCTGTAACAGAAATTGGAATATCAGTATCAGTAGAGGAGCCGACACGGGCAATACAGGCCTTGATCCGCCAAACACACACCGAAACTACGACGTTGGTACAACGTTCGAACAAGTTTTAACACCTCCTAACCAGTTATAACAACCAATATAGCAAGTTGTAACAACGTTCTAATACGTCATCAACACGTTAAGCCAAGATGTAACAACTTTATTACAAGTTGTAACAAACGGAAAATGGAGACAGTTTCGGTTTGTGTTTGCAGGGGCCAATGAGAAAATATATGCCACTTCAAAAGGCAGATACGGGTATAATTAAGCGATATGAGGAATGGGGCAGCATAGATAAACGCATGGGGCATAGACATGAAGATTTATCAAATACATTTTCTTATGCTGATGGCTGGAGAATTGCCAAAAATTGACGTGTGTGGTTGTTTTAGATTCAGGTAATCGGAACAACATTCCCATGTAGCACGGGCTATGGTGAGCCCGTAAACACTATGAAGTCATACTGTTTACAGAAAATATTTTCCCGTATGAAGTCATACGGGAAAATATCCCACGTGTTTTTCCTGTGTGACACAGACTTGGCTTTGTAGCACAACATTTCCTATAATTCTAATTAATCAACCACCCTAAAAACCGTGACTTTTCTCCATATCACGAGAACACAGCAGTAATTACAAAGGTACTGAACGATTCCTATATCATTTGGACAGTGAACTGCCCCCTAGAAAATATATTTTTATTTGAGAATGATTGAGTACAACCATAACAACCATGATGGAGTACAACCATTGAGTACAACCAACCATGATTGAGTACAACCATTGAGTACAACCATATCACTATGTGAATAGTGATTGTAGAATATAAAGATCATGAATCGTCTCGAATGTTTATATTTGTGTGTGGCGCCTGATAGAACAGTTCCGTAAATCAGACTAGGATCATGAATAGGATAATCTTGAGCCATTTGATTAAGGATGATGAATACCCAGCAGGCGCCTTTAGACTCGAGTGATATCGATAGATCTCCAGGGCGTGATTGAATTAGGTACTGATAGAACAGAGGTGAAACGTTTGGGCTTAATTGTTGTTGGTCACGACAATGGTGCGACGACATCAAGAGAGGAGAGGAGAGGTGTGTGTGTGTGTGTGTGTGTGTGTGTGTGTGTGTGTGTGTGTGTGTGTGTGTGTGTGTGTGTGTGTGTGTGTGTGTGTGTGTGTGTGTGTGTGTGTGTGTGTGTGTGTGTGTACTCACCTAATTGTGCTTGCGGGGGGTTGAGCGTGGTGGACGCCTGTGTGTGTGTGTGTGTGTGTTAGTGAACGTTGTTGGTGGTGGAAGGGGGTAGTTGTAGGTGGTGGTGGAAGAGGGTAGTTGTAGGTGGTTGTGGAGGGCGTGGTTGGGGATGGTAGAGGTCGTGGCTGGTAATATTAAGGGTAAACCAACAGAGTGAAGGTATGACTGGTCATTGGTGTGACTGTCAGGTCTATATGTCCAGAACTGGACCCAAGGTAGTCTGGAATTGGACCACAAAGTTAAAGCTTGCGGCAAGTTGATGGGTGATTAACCCTCAGTGGCATCGGTCATTTCCATTTCGTGTAACTTGTAGTTAGTTAATTGAAGAACGCATACGTAGGCTTCAGGTTGTTGACTGTTGCAGTAGACGACATAACAAGGGTCTAGGCACACGTCTCTGTGGTAGCAATTTAAACGATTTCAATTTTAGTTTAAATTGAAGAATAGAAATTGAAGAATAAATTGAAGATATGAAGAATATCCTGATACCTGAAGGCCGCCACTTAAACAAATCCACAAGGGCGGTGACGAGGGTTCGAACCTCGTCACGCCACTTACTCTCTTATCTAAAAACAAAACCAATTGAGTTCTAGACCTCAGCCATACATCTTACATTGCTTTCCACAAGGTAAAAGATGATACCTCACGTCAATTAATTTTTAAATACCTGATTTACTGTAAAAACACGGAAATTCTGCGTTCTAATTCAGATTCACAAGCTTTATTAGTGACAAATGTACACAAATCATTTCAATTCCGGCTGGACTGAAAAAAAATAGACAAACATTTTATATTCTCCTCACATGAAACCTGCTTCATAATATGAGCGGCGACATGTATTGCTAAAACATAATATGAAATGATAATTCATATTGCCTACATATGACATAAATTTATGGTAGTTTTTCATACCTTATGGAACGTTCATGAAAGCAAGACGATTTTAACGTTGCATGCAACTTAGGTGCAGAGTGAAGATGGCGTAATGTGTGGGAGGTAATTATCAGGGGAAAGCGCCGCGCCATTACGACTATATAGCACTTGGAAGGGGGTCAGGATAAGGACTTTGGAAGGGACGGGGGCAAGGAATGATGCCCAACCACTCTGACGGTTGGGGATTGAACGACGACCTGCATGAAGCGAGACCGTCGCTCTACCGTCCAGCCCATGTGGTGATACTTTATTTCGATAGTTGACTTGCTGACTTAGTAGAACGATCCCTAATGAATTGATAATCTCGAAAAATACAGTAGCATTGGTGATGGCTGAGCGTCTTGTGTTATAACGTCTTCCAGAAGTCCTGGAACTTGTTCAAATAAACAATGAAACTAAAACTGAAAGACACGTGATTGGTCCTATTGCTTTAATGTTTACGTATTCTGGAAGGTGGAGACAAGATGTGGGGGAAAGCTTATCCGAGTGAGTGGTCCGTACTCGGCCTCACTGAACCTGAACATTAAATAGTTTTGACTCTCCTTCGTCGTCCAAGTCAGAGAAGTTTCGTGGTGCTGCAAGTTTCTGCGTTAGTCGCAAAGTTCAGCTCGTGGTGTGGGGGGTGAGTGGTGCCTGTCTCGGGTAGGGGGCGTCTGGTGGGAGGGGGGCGCCTTGTTGGAAGGGGGGCGTCTGTGTCAGGAGGGGGGGCGTCAGTGTCGGGTGGGGGGCGGGGTCACTTGTATCAGATGGGGGATTCCTTGTCTCAGGTGTGGGTACACTTGCGTCGGATTGGGGGGAGGGGGGGGGGAGGGCTTGCGTCATAGCAAAGGCGGCGCTTGTGTCAAAGGCGGGTCAAAGCTTTCGCTTCAAACGTTAGACTGAATAATTCTTGTTTATGTTCACTAGAAATGTAACTTTCATTTCAACGTTAGCCGGTAAGAGCTGCATAAACCTTCAATGAATGTTGACAAAAACACACACACACACACACACACACACACACACACACACACACACACACACACACACACACACACACACACACACACACACACACACACACAGAGTAGTTACAACACACTCCACACACACATAGACACTCAGGAATCTGTACCAGAGAGACGGTTGAGAGCGGGAGAGAGAGAGAGCACAGTTAGGTGAGAGAGAGAGAGAGAGAGAGAGAGAGCAAGCGAATCTGCTTTAAATTTAATTGTAATTGGTGAAGAAAAGATATGATCAAATTACCTGGCAGTTGGAGTAGGTTTGAGGGGGAAAATGCGCTCATAGCTGTCTCGCTACGTGCAATTAACTGACCCAAGGGCACTCCAGAGGTCACTAATTCCCTCTTATTCATCGGGGAGAGAGCCGCAATTATTTTTGGAAACGCTTTCCTCTAGTTTTACAGACTTAGGGTTTAATTAATAATGGTGATCTTTCTGTGTCAGTTTAGTGGCGTTAAAGGACTATTGTTGGCGGAGAATCAGACTACATTTCGCATATATATATATATATATATATATATATATATATATATATATATATATATATATATATATATATATATATATATATATATATATATATATATATATATATATATATATATATATATATATATATATGATAAGGAACAACATATGCGCATCAACGACGATCGCGAAAACGCTGATTCAAGTACGCTAAAAAAAAACACATTGAAAAATAAGAGATTGGGGAACGCGTTCTCGGCGTTCAATAGAAACCTTCCTCAGAGCAAGATAGAATATAAGAGAAAGAGAAGTAGAGGCCCCTGAGCCTCCTGCCACACGCAGGTAACAAGCCCTTCTAAGGGAGACAGGTCACCTCACGACCAGACAAAGTGAGGATCAAACCCTATCTCAGAAAAAGAAGTGATAGAATAAATATTAAAGATATGGTAAAGATAATGTCATCTGCCACACACACACCTGTGTAGGGGAGGTGGCTTTATCTTTTTCCTTAGGTAATAAGCACCAGGACTAATCCAATTCTTATAGACGATCAATGGTGAGGTGGTCACAGGACCGTGTACGTTCGGGAGTTAGCGTCATGGGTTCGAATCCTGGCCGGGAAATTTAGAGTTATGAGTTGACCATCAGTTATGAGTTATGTGTTATGAGTTGACTATCTCAACCATCAGTGACAGTACAAAAGGTCGAGTGGTTTAAGGCACCATGTACACCAGTTGCAATGTGCTCCTGGCGGTCCGGGTTCGAGTCACTTCTGGGGTGTGGAGTTTTCAGTTGCTTGGGGACCATTATATATATGCTTGGGGACCATTATATATATGCTTGGGGACCATTCAAGCTTGTTCGCATATATGTATATATATATATTTATTTATTTATTTATTTTATATACCTGCTTGTTTTCATCTGTTCCTTTGGCTTTCTGTTTCACATCCTACTTGCGTCCATATATGCTCGTCTGTCCCATTCTAGTTACCCGTCCCTTTGGCTGTCTGTGACAGTTCTCACCTGTCCCTTTGGCTGTCTAAGAAAGCGCGCGCCTGCGGGCCATACCTGGAATAAGCCTGATATAAATATTTTTACGGGCTGGTCTGACTTGGGAGCAGGTGCTTCAATAATTCATTTTATGGGTTGGAGGCTTCTGGCTGACCTGAGGCTGAGGTCAACAGCCACACAACTGACCTCTCCCTTTCCCATTACTTAACATTATCCTTCTTCTTCCACCTTCCCTTTCTCTTCCTTAATCCTAACTCTTAGCACTTTTGTTTAACTTTTCTACTACAGTGCCTTAAATTATCTCGTAGTTCTTCCCTCTCGCTGTGTTGATAATCTTCTCTTTTTCTTTGTTTCCATTAATTATTTTACGCTTTTCACTTCCAATTTTCCTTTTTATGTTCCCCTTTCCCTGTGTGTTTTGTCTTTCCTGCCGTTCCCTCCACCTTCCTTTCTGACCTTCTTTATCACTTTTGCCTGTGTTCTTGTTCATCTCAATAACAAATTTCTCTCCCTCTCTTTTGTAAGAATTCTTAATAGTAATTCCCTTGTTCTTATTTACCCTGTTAAGGTATTTGTTATCACTCTATGCTCCACCTGACACTTCCTGCACCTGCCTCTCATATTCCTACATCTTTACCTAACCGTGAAAACACGTAATATATTTGTGTTCTGTTCCTCCCATCCTTGTTACGGCTCGCTGCTCGATCCCAGATGTCCCAAGTGGTTGGATAACGTTCCCTCACTTGTCATACCCGGGAAGCTCTCCTGTCGCCATATATCCCTTCCAAGTGCTGCATGGACATATTGATATATTCTCATAACTGCTCTGCGTTCTACCTCTCATCACCCTTTCCCCACTTCCCTGCCTCTCTTATCCTTCCTCTCTTTCTCCGCCCTTCTAAACCCCCTCATTTAATATCCGTTTGCTCCCACGGCCCTCTTCTTCTCCCTCCGCTCGGCCACCTACTCTAATAAAGGAGGGTTTTACAACTAAGCTCAACTCTGCTTTGAATATACACTCGGATTAGAAAGACAACAGAATCGTAGGACTGGGAATGGAGGTGGTTTGGGTAGTGGCGGAGGGGTAAACGGGCGGGTAATGGCAGGAAGGAGTGGTCCCAGCCCGGCCCATGCAAGGAAATTGAGCATAAAGATGACCCAGGTTGTGTAGCGCGGCGGCCTGACCTGAATACTGTGGAAGGTGGGGGACGGGTTGTGTGTGTGGGAGGAGGGGTTGTGTGTGTGTGGGTGGAGGGGGTCGTGTGTGTGTGTGGGTGGGTGGAGGGGGTTGTGTGTGTGTGTGTGGAAGGGGTTGTGTGTGTGGGTGGGTGGAGGGCGTTGTGTGTGTGTGGAAGGAGGGGGGTTGAGTGTGTGTGTGGGTGTAGAGGGTTGCGTGTGTGCGTATGGAGGGGGAAAGACGGACGACTGTCAAACAAGCGGGAAAAGCAGTGTGTGTAACAATAGGAAAAGTACACCATTGGGTTAGAAATTATCTCACAGATGGAACACAGCGACAGTAAGAACCAAGAAAAGTCTCAAGTGTGGTCCCAGGAGCCCCGGCACCAGGACCACTCGTGCCCCTGACACACCTGAAGACTATCTCTAGGAGGCAGACTCTCGGTGCCAATGTTTTAAAAAATGATACTGATCTTCAAGACTGAAGAGTTGCATCATGCTACTCTGGAGCACCTGAGCTGGCCTAACTCAATAACATAACAACGACTTATAGAGTTTAATACCCTAAAATAAGGGCCAGATTTACAGGAGACGGAAATTACAAAGTTCACGAAGGAGATGGTTGTATGAGTCAGCACGAATGAAGGGCATAGAAGAGAGAGAGAGAGAGAGAGAGAGAGAGAGAGAGAGAGAGAGAGAGAGAGAGAGAGAGAGAGAGAGAGAGAGAGAGAGAGAGAGAGAGAGAGAGAGAGAGAGAGCATCACCATTCTCAACACCAGCTGACCAGAACATCTTTAAGACGTGGTGAATGTCACAACAGTTCTTGAGTAAGCAGTTCCGGCACCGAATGTCTGATTGGTAAAACAATACATTTAAGTAGATATGTTCCAGTGATAAGATTACTGAACTATGAGGATAAACAAAGGTAACTATAACTAACGATATTTGAATAGAGGATATGAGGCGATATGATCACAACGTAGAAGATATCAAGGAACATGAGACAATAAGGAAAATTAAAGAGGCAAGTTAGAAACACAGAGAAGCCGCAGAGATGCAGGGGACCACTCATATGCACTCAGGTTAAACAAGGGCAACTGAAACAGATGGTTTGATCAACTACGACTGACTTTCAGTATCAAGTATGACAGTAGTGGAGAGTCACCAAGTATGAATACAGCAGATGTATTAGTTAGAAGGCGGGACTCTACAATACATTCCCGGTCTCTTCCGCTCTCTCTCTCTCTCTCTCTCTCTCTCTCTCTCTCTCTCTCTCTCTCTCTCTCTCTCTCTCACTTTCTCTCTCTCAAACACCCAAGTAAGCAATCTGGACGACATGAAAAACTTTTCTCGTTATGAATTTTTTCTCTTCAGTTGGAAATTCTATACGACTGTTTTCTGTCTTTTTGAGGTCGGTGTTTGGACAGGTGTAGTTCTGACAGAGGCTGACGGCAACACGCGCAGCACTGGCACCATACTCGAGCAATACAGACGGCACCATACTCGAGGAATGAAGGGAGGGTTAGGAGACATGATCTCTACATATAAGATTCTAAGATGTAATCCTTAACATTTAACGGTCTATTCATACCCGTGTCACCTCTTGAGTGGCTTAATCTTCATCAATCATCTTTAAAATTGACAACGAAGCCAGTGCTCAACGCTAGAAAAGTGCAGCATAGATAGTGTGACGAGAAATGTAGGTGTTAAGGCAGTCTTCTCTATGGCTGGTGTAAATGCCAATCACATTAAAAAAAAAAAGAGAAACAAAATGTTGACTGCTTGGCGGTTGTCTCCTGTAGTAAAGTGAAAGGGAAAAACACGCAAAACAAATCTTATAAATAATGAACTTTAATTTGCTTTAAACAAATAAACAAAATAAAGATAATCTCTTGGCTATGTACAGTGAGGATCAAAATATATACAAAGACAAAACACAATATAAAATAAAATAATGATTAAGTTACTCTACAATAAGGAAGACAAAAATTAGATAAAGGTGCTGAGAATAGTGAGCTGGCTGAAACCTCTACTAATATACAGGACGTTGCTTAGATAGAAGCACCAACTCGAGAGGTCAAGAATATTCTGAGGCCAACTGCTCGTGCGAGACTATATATAGACGATGTAGATGGCGTTGGAGTCGCATGAAGTCACTGATTCACTAATGGGGAGAGTGTTGGTTTGAAGTGGTCGTTTGGTGATCGACGAGGTGGTGCGCCGACAGTGAGGGAGAGGGGGGTGAGGAGAGTGAGAGTAGGGTAGTGTACCCCCTGTAGAGACGTCTGTTATTCCACTTATATACTATTTTTGAATGTGGTATCATGATGTTGCAGAAGTATAGAAGTAACGCGATGTAGGAAGGAGCAGGCTAAATCTCTCTTGAAAGAGATTACTGTCACAATAGTAACTTAAGATACAGAGTTGCGAAGAATTCGATTGGCTTAGATTGTGAAATGCTTGAAGCCGAGACAGAACACACACACACAAGTTAACGTAAATGGCCATAAGTAAAACGTAAGACATGAATCAGGGATTTACACGAGGCTATGAGATGATGATACTCGTCCTTGCAACCACTGCAACAGTAAGTCACCGGTTGCACTGCGGCTACCTTGAGGTGCTTCCGGGGCTTAGCGTTCCCGCGGCCCGGTCGTCGACCAGGCCAGGCTATACTATTGTTGTCGGGTATACGTTGCTATCAGTCTGCTACTCCTGCTGGAAGGTGGCTACACTGACACATATAGAGCAGCAATGAGAACAAAGCCTGGTCCTCTACGTCCATATGTCTGGTCACAATGCACACCACCCGAAGCTACGAAGTATTTCGAAGTAGGGGGGGGAGGGTCCTGCAGTATTTCTTCATCCTGCCGGCAACGTCAGTAACTAGGTTGGTGTCTGCGGCGGCGGGATCTGCTGTCTGGGGCGGCGGGGTCTGCTGTCTGGGGCGGAGGGGTCTGCTGTCTGGGGTAGAGGGGGTCTAGGGCGGCGGGGTCTGCTGTCTGGGGCGGAGGGGTTTGCTGTCTGGGGTAGAGGGGTCTAGGAAGGTGGGGTCTGCTGTGTGGGGCGGAGGGGTCTGCTGTTTGGGGTAGAGGGGGTCTAGGGCGGCGGGGTCTGCTGTCTGGGGCGGCGGGGTCTGCTGTCTGGGCGGAGGGTTCTGCTGTCTGGGGTGGAGGGGTCTGCCGGCTGCGAGTGATGTCTGCAGGCTGCGGGTGTCAGGTGTCTGCAGGCTGGAGGGCAGGGAGGGACTCCGTGCTGGAGGTCAATAGGTTGGAGTGGATGGAGGTCTGACCTCAAGTGTTACATGACCAAGTATTACTGTATGGGGTACAGGAATACAATTTGTATTTCTGTATCATATTTATCGATTAATACAAAATAAATATTGCGTTTAAATTAAATTACTGTCTTCCCATGTATTACTGGATCAAGTATTTAGTTGTATTTTGATTAAGTGTATTCTTGAGCATTCAGTGAATGTATTTTAAAATGATTATAGTCCAGATTAGCCATAAAATATTATGAAAATTATGATTGTAATTATATACTAAATATTATATGAATTGTTCTCAGAATAATGATTCCATCTAGATTAAAAAAAAATGGCTTTTGATGTAGCTTCAGGAACACTAATTATTTTGTTTTATTAAGTTTTTTTTCTCTGGTGTGTGTGTGTGTGTGTTTAGTATTTGTTTTGTATCTGCAGAATCGAGCTATTAGCTCTTGGACCCCCGCCTTTCTAACCCATTTATTTTCCTCTATTATTTCTACTACTATATATTTCTTTTACTTTCGTGCGCGCACACACACACACACACACACACACACACACACACACACACACACACACACACACACACACACACACACACACACACACACACACACACACACACATTAGCCTATAATTAGGTGAGTATAATTAGGTGAGTACACACACACACACACACACACAGGAAGCTGCCCGTAACAGCTGTCTAACTCCCAGGTACCTATTTACTGCTAGGTAACAGGGGGCATAAGAATGAAAGAAACTCTGCTCATTTTGTTTCTCGCCGGCGCCCGGGATCGAACCCGGGACCACGAGTCCCGCGCCGCTGTCTACTCAGCTACCAGACGCCTTGAATGTGTGTGTTTCTTTTTATAATGGTGTCATTGTGTTTACCGCGACATCCTGGAGTGCAGTTTGACCTGTGAAGTCACTTACCTGACGAAAGGATAGGATACAGACGAAGTGTTCGTTCGTGTACGAATCAGTCCAATGGTTCTCTTTGGCATCATATTTTTTGTTTTATTTTTTTCAATTTTTACCATTTTCCTGAAGAAAAAAGACTTTCAAATTGTTGTTTAAAATTTTTTGTGTACTCATGTGTGTACTCACCGAGTTGTACTCACTTCGTTGTGCTTGCGGGGATTGAGCTTTGGCTCTTTGGTCCCGCCACTCAACTGTCAATCAACTGGTGTACAGGTTCCTGAGCCTACTGGGCTCTATCATAGCTACATTTGAAACTGTGTACGGAGTCAGCCTCCACCACATCACTGCCTAGTGCATTCCATTTACTAACTACTCTGATACTAAAACCGTTCTTTCTAATGTTTCTGTGGCTCATTTGGGTACTTAGCTTCCACCTGTGTCCCCTTGTGCGTGTACCACCCGTGATAAATAATCCATCCTTGTCTACCCCTGGCAATATGTGTACACGTGTGTTCATATGTGTGTGTGTGCACGTGTGTTCATATGTGTGTGTGTGCACGTGTGTTCATATGTGTGTGTGTGCACGTGTGTTCATATGTGTGTGTGTGCACGTGTGTTCATATGTGTGTGTGTGCACGTGTGTTCATATGTGTGTGTGTGCACGTGTGTTCATATGTGTGTGTGTGCACGTGTGTGTACTGTCCTACATGTGTTCACAGCGTTAAGTGTCAGCCTTTTGACCAAGTGTTAAAATATTGACATATGTCGGTCGACTTTTCTTATCATATTTATGTTTAAAACTGCATATAAAACTTCATATCGACAATTTCCTCATTTAGTCCGGTCTACTCATTTACGACTCTTCCACTTACACTGAAATTCATTCTAGTGAACTTATTTATTTCCTGTTTCCAATTATGCCCCATCGTTGAACTGATCCTCAATTTCAACATTTTCTTCTCTATCTACTTGGTTGATTACTGCCTCACAATCATGTTTGCCTTATTCTCTTCCAGTGCGGTGAGGTCTAGTTCCTTCAGTCTCTCTTCATATTTCTCTCCCTTTAGCTCAAAAATTACCCTTTTTGTATATCTTTGGACTTGTTTTGTTTTGGGTGTCGTTAGGCTGGGAATTCGGGGCAGCATACTTAAGATTAGGTCTCACATATATATCTGAAAAAGAGAGAATGTCTATCTATATGTTTGTCCAAGCTTAGGGCTAGCCTTGCAAACTTTGCAGGCGGACTGGTGAGCGTTATGGGACGGTAATAGGAGGGTAGGGTTACACAGGTTAATAATATGGTCATTATATTACTGTATTCGTATACTGACATACATATCGCATTCTCTGAAGTGAGATTGGCTTTCTGGGAGACTCCCACTACTGAAGTCGAGTCGAACCCCACCGGTCGATATATTGCACTCGGAAGGATCCTTTGTTAAAGTTTCTGAAGGCTATCCAGATGTTTGCTAGTTTTTGCTTGTACTACCTTCGTTATCCTGCTGACGTGTGCCTCGGGTGTTAGATTTGGAGTTATGGTTACTCCCAGGTCCTTCTCCCGTTCACGCCTCAACGAATGCTGTAACTTCAAAACACATTTTACTTTATATTGTCGGCTACACTGAATTCCAGTTCATTGTCCACTAAATTTCCGTTTATAGCACATAAAACGGTCATTCCTGGCCGCAGTGGTCGTGGTCGCAGTGGTCGTGGCCGCAGTGGTCGTGGTCGCAGTGGTCGTGGTCGCAGTGGTCGTGGTCGCAGTGGTCGTGGTCGCAGTGGTCCTGGCCGCAGTGGTCGCAGTGGTCCTGGCCGCAGTGGTCGTGGTCGCAGTGGTCGTGGCCGCAGTGGTCGCAGTGGTCGTGGTCGCAGTGGTCGTGGTCGCAGTGGTCGTGGTCGCAGTGGTCCTGGCCGCAGTGGTCCTGGCCGCAGTGGTCCTGGCCGCAGTGGTCCTGGTCGCAGTGGTCGTGGTCGCAGTGGTCGTGGCCGCAGTGGTCCTGGCCGCAGTGGTCCTGGCCGCAGTGGTCGTGGTCGCAGTGGTCGTGGTCGCAGTGGTCCTGGCCGCAGTGGTCGTGGTCGCAGTGGTCGTGGTCGCAGTGGTCCTGGCCGCAGTGGTCCTGGCCGCAGTGGTCGTGGCCGCAGTGGTCCTGGCCGCAGTGGTCGTGGCCGCAGTGGTCCTGGCCGCAGTGGTCCTGGCCGCAGTGGTCCTGGCCGCAGTGGTCCTGGCCGCAGTGGTCCTGGCCGCAGTGGTCCTGGCCGCAGTGGTCGTGGTCGCAGTGGTCGTGGTCGCAGTGGTCCTGGCCGCAGTGGTCCTGGCCGCAGTGGTCGCAGTGGTCCTGGCCGCAGTGGTCCTGGCCGCAGTGGTCCTGGCCGCAGTGGTCGTGGTCGCAGTGGTCCTGGCCGCAGTGGTGGCCGCTGGCCGCAGTGGTCCTGGCCGCAGTGGTCCTGGCCGGTCCTGGCCGCAGTGGTCCTGGCCGCAGTGGTCCTGGCCGCAGTGGTCCTGGCCGCAGTGGTCCTGGCCGCAGTGGTCCTGGCCGCAGTGGTCCTGGCCGCAGTGGTCGTGGCCGCAGTGGTCGTGGCCGCAGTGGTCCTGGCCGCAGTGGTCCTGGCCGCAGTGGTCCTGGCCGCAGTGGTCCTGGCCGCAGTGGTCGTGTGGCCGCCGTGGCCGCAGTGGTCAGTGGTCGTGGCCGCAGTGGTCCTGGCCGCAGTGGTCGTGGCCGCAGTGGTCCTGGCCGCAGTGGTCCTGGCCGCAGTGGTCCTGGCCGCAGTGGTCGTGGCCGCAGTGGTCGTGGCCGCAGTGGTCGTGGCCGCAGTGGTCGTGGCCGCAGTGGTCGTGGCCGCAGTGGTCGTGGCCGCAGTGGTCCTGGCCGCAGTGGTCCTGGCCGCAGTGGTC
>NW_025563639.1:0-29882 GCF_020424385.1 Procambarus clarkii
TTTGCAAACGAAAAAAGGAATCAACAGAAAACTAGCCGTCTGCCACAAACTAAGGAAAACGGGAAACTGTAAAACAAGTTACAGGTGTTTCGTCAGCTGAGGTCGAGTTTCCATTGTTCGCCAGTCATCATTCCCCGGCATTATTATCACCACACATTTTCATTTACGAGAGTAAAATGACAGTAAAGCGTCGGCGGGAGACTGTGTGTAGGGAGGCGATGTTGGGAGGGTCCCGGGGCGGCGGTGGGTGTTGGTGGCCTCATTAGCGGGTGTCCGCCTGGCTGACACCTTGACACATTGTGGCGGGAAAAAATGTAAACACTGCCTTACACTCGCCCAAAACAGGCGTGCCAACCTTGATGTACGCAAATTGTCAGGGAAATGAAAACAAATTCTCTGTATCTGTTTTAATAAAAAAAATTGTTTATTACGCGTGAAAAAATCATATCGTAAAAACTTCGAACTTTTCGCGTTTTAAATGTCATTCAAGTTGTCGACTCAACTGATAATGCCGCCAAATTAGCGCGTGACTGACGTTATTTGGACGCCATATTGCAATTCCGGATTTACACCTTGGGAAATTGTTTAAAATAATAACTGGGTTTATAGGTCTTTCCAAGATTCCTTATAGCATTTGGACAATATATAACATATATATTATATATTGTCTAAAATGAAAAGGGTGGCACAACACATCAAAGGAAGTCTACGGTCTGTGCGTATCGTCAACGTTTTGCGCCAAATATTTTTGTTATGAACACTTTACAAAATGAGCGTATTTGTGCATGTTCATCGTTCTTTAGCGTCACAGTAACGCTTTACATTTAGTTGGGGCTTTACATAATTGTAAGAGGATTTTGGTGATCTTACAGGTGGATTTGGCCAAGTCGTTCATTGGCTTAAATTTCGTACATACATTTTCTCCTATTTGAACATACATTTTTTAATCTGCATTTGAGTGAAAAGTTGTCTCGGTTAACTGGTGTGATTCGAAAGGTGTACCAACCTTCATAGAAGTTGCCAAAGAAGAGATACAGATTACTCACATATTGTAACAAACTTTAAGTTAAATTTCTGATCTTCAAAATTTAAGACTCTCAATATTTACATAAATTTGAAGCAAGTAGTATATACCGTTTATATCTTTTTGACTAAAAACATTAAAGTCCTCCAGTAGACACAGAGATTCTGGCCTCATATTGGCCCTTATGACACAACTTATACAATGCATGGAATAAGTATGATATAGTTGACCTCAAAACGAATTGGCGGTCAAGATTTCAGGTTTCTTCGTTCCCATCTTGCTGTGAGTGTGTGGCTGTTGTTGAAAGCAGGTTTGGGTGTTTGTCTTCCTGGGGTGTCTTGCCTCGCTGGTCTTAGACTTTACCAGTCAGCTACCCGGATCCTAGCTACCAGTCACCTCCCCGGGTCCTGGCTACCAGTCACCTCCCCGGGTCCTGGCTACCAGTCATCTCCCCGGGTCCTGGCTACCAGTCAGCTACCCGGGTCCTAGCTACCAGTCATCTCCCCGGGTCCTGGCTACCAGTCAATCTCCCCGGGTCCTGGCTACCAGTCATCTCCCGGGTCCTAGCTACCAGTCATCTCCCCGGGTCCTAGCTACCAGTCATCTCCCCGGGTCCTAGCTACCAGTCATCTCCCCGGGTCCTGGCTACCAGTCAGCTACCCGGGTCCTAGCTACCAGTCATCTCCCCGGGTCCTGGCTACCAGTCATCTCCCCGGGTCCTGGCTACCAGTCATCTCCCCGGGTCCTAGCTACCAGTCATCTCCCCGGGTCCTGGCTACCAGTCAGCTACCGGGTCCTAACTACCAGTCATCTCCCCGGGTCCTGGCTACCAGTCACCTCCCCGGGTCCTGGCTACCAGTCAGCTCCCCGGGTCCTGGCTACCAGTCACCTCCCCGGGTCCTGGCTACCAGTCACCTCCCCGGATCCTAGCTACCAGTCAGCTCCCCGGGTCCTGGCTACCAGTCAGCTCCCCGGGTCCTGGCTACCAGTCAGCTCCCCGGGTCCTGGCTACCAGTCAGCTCCCCGGGTCCTGGCTACCAGTCACCTCCCCGGGTCCTGGCTACCAGTCATCTCCCCGGGTCCTGGCTACCAGTCCCTCCCCGGATCCTGGCTACCAGTCACCTCCCCGGGTCCTGGCTACCAGTCATCTCCCCGGGTCCTAGCTACCAGTCATCTCCCCGGGTCCTAGCTACCAGTCATCTCCCCGGGTCCTAGCTACCAGTCATCTCCCCGGGTCCTGGCTACCAGTCAGCTACCCGGGTCCTAGCTACCAGTCATCTCCCCGGGTCCTGGCTACCAGTCATCTCCCCGGGTCCTGGCTACCAGTCAGCTACCCGGGTCCTAGCTACCAGTCATCTCCCCGGGTCCTGGCTACCAGTCAGCTACCCGGGTCCTAACTACCAGTCATCTCCCCGGGTCCTGGCTACCAGTCACCTCCCCGGGTCCTGGCTACCAGTCAGCTCCCCGGGTCCTGGCTACCAGTCACCTCCCGGGTCCTGGCTACCAGTCACCTCCCCGGATCCTAGCTACCAGTCAGCTCCCCGGGTCCTGGCTACCAGTCAGCTCCCGGGTCCTGGCTACCAGTCAGCTCCCCGGGTCCTGGCTACCAGTCAGCTCCCCGGGTCCTGGCTACCAGTCACCTCCCCGGGTCCTGGCTACCAGTCATCTCCCCGGGTCCTGGCTACCAGTCCCTCCCCGGATCCTGGCTACCAGTCACCTCCCCGGGTCCTGGCTACCAGTCAGCTACCCGGGTCCTGGCTACCAGTCACCTCCCAGGGTCCTGGCTACCAGTCACCTCCCCGGGTCCTGGCTACCAGTCAGCTCCCCGGGTCCTGGCTACCAGTCAGCTCCCCGGGTCCTGGCTACCAGTCAGCTCCCCGGGTCCTGGCTACCAGTCAGCTCCCCGGGTCCTAACTACCAGTCACCTCCCCGGGTCCTGGCTACCAGTCACCTCCCCGGGTCCTGGCTACCAGTCACCTCCCCGGGTCCTGGCTACCAGTCACCTCCCCGGGTCCTGGCTACCAGTCATCTCCCCGGGTCCTGGCTACCAGTCACCTCCCCGGGTCCTGGCTACCAGTCACCTCCCCGGGTCCTGGCTACCAGTCAGCTACCCGGGTCCTGGCTACCAGTCACCTCCCAGGGTCCTGGCTACCAGTCACCTCCCCGGGTCCTGGCTACCAGTCATCTCCCCGGGTCCTGGCTACCAGTCAGCTACCCGGGTCCTGGCTACCAGTCATCTCCCCGGGCCCTCACTACCAGTCAGCTACCCATTCACTCCTAATATTCCAGCCATTGTAATAATGGGACCGCAGATCCCATTTGTCTCTGCCATTATCAGGATCAACAGGAGTGGGACAAAATTAATAGGAGTGGGACATGGAAATTAGGTATACAATGTTACTGTTGTGGTTAATGGAATCTTCCTCCTCCTCTGTGAGTGTGTGCACCTAAACGTCCTCGTTTAGGTGCACTCGTTTAGGTGCACTCGTTTAGGTGCACTCGTTTAAGTGCACTCGTTTAGGTGCACTCGTTTAGGTGCACTCGTTTAGGTAGACTCGTTTAGCTTCACTCGTTTAGGTGCACTCGTTTAGGTGCACTCGTTTAGGTGGACTCGTTTAGGTGGACTCGTTTAGGTAGACTCGTTTAGCTTCACTCGTTTAGGTAGACTCGTTTAGGTGCACTCGTTTAGGTGCACTCGTTTAGGTGCACTCGTTTAAGTGCACTCGTTTAGGTGCACTCGTTTAAGTGCACTCGTTTAAGTGCACTCGTTTAAGTGCACTCGTTTAGGTGCACTCGTTTAAGTGCACTCGTTTAAGTGCACTCGTTTAAGTGCACTCGTTTAGGTGTATTTTCAGTCAAGCGTCGACTCTTAGCACCGTCTTTCAATATTTGTTAATTTAATGCAATGACTCGGTGTCTTTTGCTTTTATATATTTACATTTGAAAGTGATGGTGGTAAATAGTGTGCCCGGCTTGGTGCCTTCTCTTAATGATTCCTCAACATGTTCCCTTGGTGATGGTAATGTTGCCTCAGTGTCCTGGTGAGGCGCTTGTCCTTGCTCTTATGTTTCTCTACAGGTGTGGAGAGGCGCAGCTCGTCTGCCTCACCTCACAACGAGACACTCGCAGGACTGGTACGAATCCCTCTTCTGACCTCACGACGTTCACTTGTTTGATTTTTAAGCTTCTTTAAGGGAGGGTTCCACGCTTGGGCGGCATTCTCCTGAATGGGGATCACCTACGTCGTGAACAATGCCCCGAAGACCATCTTCTTTAGGTTCCTAAATGCTGCCTTCATGCTTGGCAGATTCGTGTATGGTGATGCTGTTATTTATATAAGCCTTCAGTACCAGGTAGAGTGTTGCATCAATGGCCTGGTCTGTCTTTTTTGCTTTTTTCAGGGATTCGTTTCCCTTTCATTTCGAATAGTTAATAGATCACGTCCCCTTCCCAATTATCATTATCTTGCATTTATGTGGGTTGAACTTCAGTAGCCATTAGACATGGCTACCGTGCCTACAGTTTACCCAGGTGATCCTACATCTTTGTACAATCCCCGCGTGTTATGAGTCCTTCACCACATTTACATTACCCGCATTTGGTGATTAATCTTCCTCCTGAAGGTCATGTATAGTGATGGTGAGGGTTTCAGTGGTGACATTTGCGGTACATCCCTTCTGACCTTCCTCTACTCGGAGGTGTCTCTCTTACCGTAACTTATCTGTTTCCTGTCAGATAATTGCCCCCGCTTGATTGTCAAGTTAGTACAGCAGTTAACATACACAAACCTGGACACCTACGTTACATTGAGGTGCTTCCGGGGCTTAGCGTCCCCGCGGCCCGGTCGTCGACCAGGCCTCCTGATTGCTGGACTGGTCAACCAGGCTCCCAGTCAGCCCAAAGCCTCAGCTCTTGTGTACATGGCCACACTTTCCTCAGCTTCACGTGTCGACTCTACCTCCCTTAGTCTCTTGATTCCTGGGGCCAGATTCACGAAAGCACTTACGCAAGCACTTACGAACCGTTTCGTAAGTGCATTTACGAACCATTTTGTACATCGTTTCTCAATCTTTGGCCGTTTTGTTTACAATTATTAAACAGTTTACAAGCATGAAAACTTCCCAATCAACTGTTGTTATTATTATAAACAGCCTCCTGGTGCTTTGGAGCTCATTAACTGTTTAATAGTTGGAAACAAAGCCGCCATAGATTGAGAAAAGATGTACAGGTTCGTAAGTGCTTACGTGACTCTGGACCCTGGCATCTGTGGCGGGATGAAGGCTCACATCGTCCAACGTGTTCTCTTTATAGCACGTCACATCTCCACGTAGACTTAACCTCAGGCCACAAACTGCTGTACAGGAAAATGGGAACGGGTCGCGAAATTGACATAATGTCCAGTTTTCTGTTGGTGGGTCCTCTAATAGGTTAGGTTAGGACAATTTAGTACGACAGTTTCTTGACGTTGGGGACGCTGGCGAGGACGGGTGAAGCATTACCGTACTGGTCACTGCTATACAGGCCAGGCCTAATAAAACCAATTAGAGCGAGACGTCCCAACCGAAATGGGAAATTAACCGCCGTAGCCGCAGATCGTAACTATGTGGTTATTGCTAATTTTCTCCTCCTCCCCTCCCCCATGTGTCTGTTCGCCCCCCCCCCCCCACTAACCCATGATGGCCCCCCCCCCATGCCCCCACCATGTGGGGTGGGGCGGGCACCCCCCACGCCAGTCCCAGTGCCCGCTCCACTGGCCTTAACTGTGGTCATATTACTACACATATTAGCGGTAGTATTATTACATATAATAACATGTTAAGAGTAACAAAAGTTTGCCAGTAATTCAGACAATAATTATGAGTTAGTAATATAATAATCATTGTTTCGTCAATAACTATGAATTAATATATATAATGCAAGAAATATCACTGTTGGTAATATTGGACTATCACAAGTCTTGTAAGGAACAACAGTAAGTAAATAATAATTGTACTGTCATTAATATTAATAATCCAACCCATCCTCCTGTTTAGACAGCACCTATTGTGACGGTCGTTAATAGTCGCAATTCGTACGTTCTTAGCTGCAGACAGTAGTATACTGACTAGTATGGAATTATGTTACAATAAATGAAGCTAAAACACAAACTTAAATATCCTTAGGCCTTGTATAGCACACATATGTACTATATTAGGCCTTAGATATCGTGTATTAGGCCTAGGAAGGTTAGGTTAGGTTAGTGTAGTTTGTCAAAGCAACACAAGTAAAAATAGTTTCCAGTTTGTCCAACTCAATAGTTCAGAATTATAATTTCGTTGTAAGTCGGTATATGTACTATGGTCTTCCTCGTTACTATCAGTACTACCACAACAGGAGGATGGGCTGAATAATCTTATAAGGCCAAATATAATATCAGAAATAATAATAATAATAATAATAATAATAATAATAATAATAGCTTGCAAGAACATGAACGCAGGGAGACAATTATCCCCAAGTAATAATTTTCTGTCAGATGTTGCCAGTTCTACGACGGTTCGTAGTGTGTGATCATTTCACAACTTTTAGTAAAAATAAATTTGGTAATATATTTGTAAAAATTAGGATTAACTGATCTCAAAATGTATACAGCATATTCTTCTTCTTTAACATCTACTTAAAGCTATGAAACTATCATCGGTAATTAATATTTCAGAATTAATTAATTGCAAATACAGTAAAAATTCAATAATGTAATATAGCATTATATCATAATTCATTATACTTCTTCACAGAGGAATATAGCGGTAATGTGTTATTGGTGAATAGCAAAATGACGTCATATATCATAAACAATGTATCCTCCAATAACGAGCCAGATTGGCAAGAACCTCGACCAATCACATTTTATCTCGCATCATTTCGAGCCAATAAGGAATGAAAATGGGGCACAAGCGGCCCCAATTCCATAAAATTATTCCCTAAGCAGCTCTACACAGGAATGCGCAGAGTAAACATATTATCTAACTCCCTTGGAGGGGGATCGGCCATACCTTTTCCCAACCCTACGCGATTTTGACGTTTATTGGCTCTTCCTGAATTTATTTGGATTCGGAGCGGAAAACTTGCCAAATGCCATCTGAGCCGTCTGATATTTTTACCTGGCTTTGATATTTTGGACTCCTCTCTTTCCCCCTTGAGAGTTTTACTGCTGCCAACCTCACCAGTAATGGATTATACATTTTAGAGCTTCTGCTTTTGAAGACTTTATAATATATGTATATATATATATATATATATATATATATGAATTACCCACCAAGATGGCAATACCGAGGGTGAACTCCGCGGATTAAGATAATTAACAATTAGAAGACAGTGTTGTCGTAGTCATAAGACACTGGTATTTAAAGGTTTTGAGTACGAACTGTAGATGAGGAATTCACGCGGTGAATAACAAATTAGATTGGTTCACTGAGGATGGATTGGCATGTTTGTAAACAGATTTACGGTTAGCGTTCGTGGAGAAAATCGGTTATGATTTTGAATACTTCTTCCACCGTCTGAAATACGTGGAAGAGAAGTGGAGTTTCCTGTCGCGAGGAGCGCCATCTCTCGAGGGACTAGCAGCTCAGATGCTGGGCGCCTCCGTCACTCTGAGAGACCTCTGGGACACCTCTGCTTGGTACTGGGTGCTTGGTATTCTGAGAATGATACCTACCGTTCCTCCAGAGGGTCGCCCCGCTACCAAGAATCCGGACTGCCAAAGAGGCGCAGACGATGAGTCACAATAACGTGTTGAAGATATGATGGCCAAATCGCTCAGAAAATGAAGGAACGACGACGTTTCGGTCCGTCCTGGACCAACTCGGGTGATGTAAAGATAAGGGATAAAACATTTTGGGTAACATTGTAAATGTCTGGGAGTATTAACCCAGGCAGCGTCATGTCAACAGTCACATGTGTGGTGTGTGTGGCTAGCTTGAGGCGTGTTTGTCAGCTCATGTTCAACATGTCACTTATTCGGTTCAGTTTGTCTGAGCAATGAGTTGAAATTCGAAAGAAGACTGCAGGCGCAAGATATAATATATATATATATATATATATATATATATATATATATATATATATATATATATATATATATATATATATATATATATATATATATATATATATATATATATATATATATATATATATATATATATATATATATATATATATATATTTGGAGAATTGATTTTTGAATTACCACCAACAGTGAAAAGAAATGTACGAAAGATCGAGAAAATTCGTGTTAGAATTATTAATCTTACTTTTTCGGTCAAATTTAATAATATATGTCTACAGGAAAGACTACTACCAAAATATACTAATATATATATATATATATATATATATATATATATATATATATATATATATATATATATATATATATATATATATATATATATTATTTATATTAATGACATCACACAATGTCGTGAAACAAATGATTCAAGGAGCACTCTCAGAGCTCGAACCTGGGATCCAGTGATTACAAGCTGGTCACTCTGGCCACTCAGCCATCGACGCCAAAATACAAGTGTAAATGGAAAATCCACCAAAAGACAATTACAAGAAAAGTTTATATGATGCCAAGCAAGAGAAACAATAATAACTTAAACAATAACAGTAACAAACATTGACAAAAAAAACATTTCTCCAGCATAAACACAAACATTTACTCCAAACACGCATTGCGCTACCCTTTGCAATGTAAAAATAATTTCCACCATAAAATTAAATGGAGATTCGTCGGAGTGGGTGTTTAATTCCAGAAATATCAGCCCTGAAATGCGTTCCCACCTCAACTAACCTCATCTGGGCCCCATTTCTGCAAATCTCCCGCTCTGGAATTGGCATTAGCAAACTTTAATGCAAAATGTCGGGATCTGTAGCGTGGGAGATGCCGGAGTGAGCCGAGATCTTAATGATGCCGAGATGCTGCGTGGACTGGTGACCCCCCCATGGTGTGGTGGACTGGTGACCCCCCCATGGTGTGGTGGACTGGTGACCCCCCCATGGTGTGGTGGACTGGTGACCCCCCCATGGTGTGGTGGACTGGTGACCCCCCCCATGGTGTGGTGGACTGGTGACCCCCCCATGGTGTGGTGGACTGGTGACCCCCCCCATGGTGTGGTGGACTGGTGACCCCCCATGGTGTGGTGGACTGGTGACCCCCCCATGGTGTGGTGGACTGGTGACCCCCCATGGTGTGGTGGACTGGTGACCCCCCCATGGTGTGATGGACTGGTGACCCCCCCCCTGGTGTGGTGGACTGGTGACCCCCCCATGGTGTGGTGGACTGGTGACCCCCCCCCATGGTGTGGTGGACTGGTGACCCCCCCATGGTGTGGTGGACTGGTGACCCCCATGGTGTGGTGGACTGGTGACCCCCATGGTGTGGTGGACTGGTGACCCCCCCATGGTGTGGTGGACTGGTGACCCCCATGGTGTGGTGGACTGGTGACCCCCATGGTGTGGTGGACTGGTGACCCCCCCCCATGGTGTTGTGGACTGGTGACCCCCCCCCCATGGTGTGGTGGACTGGTGACCCCCCATGGTGTGGTGGACTGGTGACCCCCCCATGGTGTGGTGGACTGGTGACCCCCATGGTGTGGTGGACTGGTGACCCCCATGGTGTGGTGGACTGGTGACCCCCCCATGGTGTGGTGGACTGGTGACCCCCATGGTGTGGTGGACTGGTGACCCCCATGGTGTGGTGGACTGGTGGACCCCCCCCCATGGTGTTGTGGACTGGTGACCCCCATGGTGTTGTGGACTGGTGACCCCCATGGTGTGGTGGACTGGTGACCCCCATGGTGTGGTGGACTGGTGACCCCCCCCCCCCCCATGGTGTTGTGGACTGGTGACCCCCCCATGGTGTGGTGGACTGGTGACCCCCCCCATGGTGTGGTGGACTGGTGACCCCCCATGGTGTGGTGGACTGGTGACCCCCCCATGGTGTTGTGGACTGGTGACCCCCCCATGGTGTTGTGGACTGGTGACCCCCCATGGTGTGGTGGACTGGTGACCCCCCATGGTGTTGTGGACTGGTGACCCCCATGGTGTGGTGGACTGGTGACCCCCATGGTGTGGTGGACTGGTGACCCCCATGGTGTGGTGGACTGGTGACCCCATGGTGTGGTGGACTGGTGACCCCCCCCCCCATGGTGTTGTGGACTGGTGACCCCCCCATGGTGTGGTGGACTGGTGACCCCCCCATGGTGTGGTGGACTGGTGACCCCCCCATGGTGTGGTGGACTGGTGACCCCCCCCCATGGTGTGGTGGACTGGTGACCCCCCCCCCATGGTGTTGTGGACTGGTGACCCCCCCCCATGGTGTTGTGGACTGGTGACCCCCCCATGGTGTGGTGGACTGGTGACCCCCTCCCATGGTGTGGTGGACTGGTGACCCCCCCATGGTGTGGTGGACTGGTGACCCCCATGGTGTGGTGGACTGGTGACCCCCCCCATGGTGTGGTGGACTGGTGACCCCCCCCATGGTGTGGTGGACTGGTGACCCCCATGGTGTGGTGGACTGGTGACCCCCCCATGGTGTGGTGGACTGGTGACCACCATGGTGTGGTGAACTGGTGACCCCCCCATGGTGTGGTGGACTGGTGACCCCCATGGTGTGGTGGACTGGTGACCCCCATGGTGTGGTGGACTGGTGACCCCCCCATGGTGTGGTGGACTGGTGACCCCCCCATGGTGTGGTGGACTGGTGACCCCCATGGTGTGGTGGACTGGTGACCCCCCCCATGGTGTGGTGGACTGGTGACCCCCATGGTGTGGTGGACTGGTGACCCCCATGGTGTGGTGGACTGGTGACCCCCCCATGGTGTTGTGGACTGGTGACCCCCCCCCATGGTGTGGTGGACTGGTGACCCCCCATGGTGTGGTGGACTGGTGACCCCCATGGTGTGGTGGACTGGTGACCCCCCCCCATGGTGTTGTGGACTGGTGACCCCCCCATGGTGTTGTGGACTGGTGACCCCCCCCCCCCATGGTGTGGTGGACTGGTGACCCCCATGGTGTGGTGGACTGGTGACCCCCATGGTGTGGTGGACTGGTGACCCCCCCATGGTGTTGTGGACTGGTGACCCCCCCCCCCATGGTGTGGTGGACTGGTGACCCCCCCATGGTGTGGTGGACTGGTGACCCCCCCATGGTGTGGTGGACTGGTGACCCCCCCCATGGTGTGGTGGACTGGTGACCCCCCCCATGGTGTGGTGGACTGGTGACCCCCCCATGGTGTGGTGGACTGGTGACCACCATGGTGTGGTGGACTGGTGACCCCCCCATGGTGTGGTGGACTGGTGACCCCCATGGTGTGGTGGACTGGTGACCCCCATGGTGTGGTGGACTGGTGACCACCATGGTGTGGTGGACTGATGGTGTGGTGGTCTGATGGTGTTGTGTACTGATGGTGTGGTGGTCTGATGGTGTGGTGGTCTGATGGTGTGGTGGACTGATGGTGTTGTGTACTGATGGTGTGGTGGACTGATGGTGTGGTGGTCTGATGGTGTTGTGGACTGATGGTGTTGTGTACTGATGGTGTTGTGCACTGATGGTGTTGTGTACTGATGGTGTTGTGGACTGATGGTGTGGTGTACTGATGGTGTTGTGTACTGATAGTGTTGTGTACTGATGGTGTTGTGGACTGATGGTGTGGTGGTCTGATGGTGTTGTGTACTGATAGTGTTGTGTACTGATGGTGTTGTGTACTGATGGTATTGTGGACTGATGGTATTGTGTACTGATGGTGTTGTGTACTGATGGTGTGGTGGACTGATGGTGTGGTGTACTGATGGTGTTGTGTACTGATGGTGTGGTGGACTGATGGTGTTGTGTACTGATGGTGTTGTGTACTGATGGTGTGGTGGACTGATGGTGTGGTGTACTGATGGTGTGGTGGTCTGATGGTGTTGTGTACTGATGGTGTTGTGTACTGATGGTGTTGTGTACTGATGGTGTGGTGGACTGATGGTGTGGTGGTCTGATGGTGTTGTGTACTGATGGTGTGGTGGACTGATGGTGTTGTGTACTGATGGTGTGGTGGACTGATGGTGTGGTGGTCTGATGGTGTTGTGTACTGATGGTGTGGTGTACTGATGGTGTGGTGTACTGATGGTGTTGTGGACTGATGGTGTTGTGTACTGATGGTGTGGTGGACTGATGGTGTTGTGTACTGATGGTGTTGTGTACTGATGGTGTTGTGTACTGATGGTGTTGTGTACTGATGGTGTTGTGTACTGATGGTGTTGTGGTGTTGTGTACTGATGGTGTTGTGGACTGATGGTGTGGTGGACTGATGGTGTGGTGGTCTGATGGTGTTGTGGACTGATGGTGTTGTGTACTGATGGTGTTGTGTACTGATGGTGTTGTGTACTGATGGTGTGGTGTACTGATGGTGTGGTGGACTGATGGTGTTGTGTACTGATGGTGTTGTGGTGTTGTGTACTGATGGTGTTGTGGACTGATGGTGTTGTGTACTGATGGTGTGGTGGACTGATGGTGTTGTGTACTGATGGTGTGGTGTACTGATGGTGTGGTGTACTGATGGTGTGGTGGTCTGATGGTGTTGTGTACTGATGGTGTTGTGTACTGATGGTGTTGTGGACTGATGGTGTTGTGTACTGATGGTATTGTGGACTGATGGTGTTGTGTACTGATGGTGTTGTGTACTGATGGTGTTGTGGACTGATGGTGTGGTGTACTGATGGTGTTGTGTACTGATAGTGTTGTGTTCTGATGGTGTTGTGGACTGATGGTGTGGTGGTCTGATGGTGTTGTGTACTGATAGTGTTGTGTACTGATGGTGTTGTGTACTGATGGTATTGTGGACTGATGGTATTGTGTACTGATGGTGTTGTGTACTGATGGTGTGGTGGACTGATGGTGTGGTGTACTGATGGTGTTGTGTACTGATGGTGTGGTGGACTGATGGTGTTGTGTACTGATGGTGTTGTGTACTGATGGTGTGGTGGACTGATGGTGTGGTGTACTGATGGTGTGGTGGTCTGATGGTGTTGTGTACTGATGGTGTTGTGTACTGATGGTGTTGTGTACTGATGGTGTTGTGTACTGATGGTGTGGTGGACTGATGGTGTGGTGGTCTGATGGTGTTGTGTACTGATGGTGTGGTGGACTGATGGTGTTGTGTACTGATGGTGTGGTGGACTGATGGTGTGGTGGTCTGATGGTGTTGTGTACTGATGGTGTGGTGTACTGATGGTGTGGTGTACTGATGGTGTTGTGGACTGATGGTGTTGTGTACTGATGGTGTGGTGGACTGATGGTGTTGTGTACTGATGGTGTTGTGTACTGATGGTGTTGTGTACTGATGGTGTTGTGTACTGATGGTGTTGTGTACTGATGGTGTTGTGTACTGATGGTGTTGTGGTGTTGTGTACTGATGGTGTTGTGGACTGATGGTGTGGTGGACTGATGGTGTGGTGGTCTGATGGTGTTGTGGACTGATGGTGTTGTGTACTGATGGTGTTGTGTACTGATGGTGTTGTGTACTGATGGTGTGGTGTACTGATGGTGTGGTGGACTGATGGTGTTGTGTACTGATGGTGTTGTGGTGTTGTGTACTGATGGTGTTGTGGACTGATGGTGTTGTGTACTGATGGTGTGGTGGACTGATGGTGTTGTGTACTGATGGTGTGGCGTACTGATGGTGTTGTGTACTGATGGTGTGGTGGACTGATGGTGTTGTGTACTGATGGTGTGGTGTACTGTTGGTGTTGTGTACTGATGGTGTGGTGGACTGATGGTGTTGTGTACTGATGGTGTTGTGTACTGATGGTGTTGTGTACTGATGGTGTGGTGTACTGATGGTGTTGTGTACTGATGGTGTGGTGGACTGATGGTGTTGTGTACTGATGGTGTTGTGTACTGATGGTGTGGTGTACTGATGGTGTTGTGTACTGATGGTGTTGTGGACTGATGGTGTTGTGTACTGATGGTGTGGTGTACTGATGGTGTTGTGTACTGATGGTGTTGTGGACTGATGGTGTTGTGTACTGATGGTGTTGTGTACTGATGGTGTTGTGTACTGATGGTGTTGTGTACTGATGGTGTTGTGGACTGATGGTGTTGTGGACTGATGGTGTTGTGGACTGATGGTGTGGTGTACTGATGGTGTGGTGGACTGATGGTGTGGTGGACTGATGGTGTGGTGGTCTGATGGTGTTTTGGACTGATGGTGTGGTGGACTGATGGTGTTGTGTACTGATGGTGTTGTGTACTGATGGTGTTGTGTACTGATGGTGTTGTGTACTGATGGTGTGGTGTACTGATGGTGTTGTGTACTGATGGTGTTGTGTACTGATGGTGTGGTGTACTGATGGTGTTGTGTACTGATGGTGTTGTGTACTGATGGTGTTGTGTACTGATGGTGTTGTGGTGTTGTGTACTGATGGTGTTGTGTACTGATGGTGTTGTGGTGTTGTGTACTGATGGTGTTGTGGTGTTGTGTACTGATGGTGTTGTGGACTGATGGTGTTGTGTACTGATGGTGTGGTGTACTGATGGTGTGGTGTAATGGTGTTGTGTTCTGATGGTGTTGTGTACTGATGGTGTTGTGTACTGATGGTGTGGTGGACTGATGGTGTTGTGTACTGATGGTGTTGTGTACTGATGGTGTTGTGTACTGATGGTGTGGTGTACTGTTGGTGTTGTGTACTGATGGTGTGGTGGACTGATGGTGTTGTGTACTGATGGTGTTGTGTACTGATGGTGTTGTGTACTGATGGTGTGGTGTACTGATGGTGTTGTGTACTGATGGTGTGGTGGACTGATGGTGTTGTGTACTGATGGTGTTGTGTACTGATGGTGTGGTGTACTGATGGTGTTGTGTACTGATGGTGTTGTGGACTGATGGTGTTGTGTACTGATGGTGTGGTGTACTGATGGTGTTATGTACTGATGGTGTTGTGGACTGATGGTGTTGTGTACTGATGGTGTTGTGTACTGATGGTGTTGTGTACTGATGGTGTTGTGTACTGATGGTGTTGTGGACTGATGGTGTTGTGGACTGATGGTGTTGTGGACTGATGGTGTTGTGGACTGATGGTGTGGTGTACTGATGGTGTGGTGGACTGATGGTGTGGTGGACTGATGGTGTGGTGGTCTGATGGTGTTTTGGACTGATGGTGTGGTGGACTGATGGTGTTGTGTACTGATGGTGTTGTGTACTGATGGTGTTGTGTACTGATGGTGTGGTGTACTGATGGTGTTGTGTACTGATGGTGTTGTGTACTGATGGTGTGGTGTACTGATGGTGTTGTGTACTGATGGTGTTGTGTACTGATGGTGTTGTGTACTGATGGTGTTGTGGTGTTGTGTACTGATGGTGTTGTGGTGTTGTGTACTGATGGTGTTGTGGTGTTGTGTACTGATGGTGTTGTGGACTGATGGTGTTGTGTACTGATGGTGTGGTGTACTGATGGTGTGGTGTAATGGTGTTGTGTTCTGATGGTGTTGTGTACTGATGGTCTGGTGGACTGATGGTGTTGTGTACTGATGGTGTGGTGGACTGATGGTGTTGTGTACTGATGGTGTTGTGTACTGATGGTGTTGTGTACTGATGGTGTTGTGTACTGATGGTGTTGTGTACTGATGGTCTGGTGGACTGATGGTGTTGTGGACTGATGGTGTTGTGTACTGATGGTGTGGTGGACTGATGGTGTTGTGGTGTTGTTGTTACGGCCCTCTCGGGTCGCAACTGGGTTCGTACTCTGATGTCGTTAGAGGAAGGGTATCCGGCCCCAAGCCAGTAGTGGCTTTCAAGGGATGTGATCAGTAATGCAAGTAAACTAAAAGGGGAAGGGAAAGAAAGGCAAAAACTTAATATAATATAATGACCACCACCAATAAATAATATATAAAAAGTTACACAGGGGGAGGGGTACACACTGCACAGGGGAATTATTTACACTGTAGTCTTCTTCTGAAGACCCTGGATCTTCTTGGTGCCAAGTTCTCGGTGCTCTCGTGGCCTCTCGACGAATCCTTCGACAAGCTGAGTCTACCCCGGACACAGGCCAGCCAAAACACAGTTCCACTGGGGGGCACCGCCATGGAGGCCGTCAACCACAAGTCCAGCAAACTGCTGGCAGGTTCCGGATCAGCAACGCTGTTCAGGCCACTCCACGAGCGATACTAGGGTAGCGCCCTAGTCAGGAGCCTCGTGTGATACCACAGATCACTCTCCTGTCTACAATACCCCAGTGGTCAATCGTCTCCAGCAGTCGGTCCCGGGTACGACAATCCTTCAACTGCCACTTCACTGGCAGGGCAACACCACAGTGTTCCTCCGGGAGGCGACTCACAGCTGCTGCAGCAAAGCACTTGGTATGGGGACGGCGGCCTTGGGTAGACTGACTCAACTTCCCTTACAGCAGTCCCAGGTCAACTCTGTAAGCAGACACGTCATCAATAACAGGGACACACAAAAGCACCTCACTTACAGGCTCAGACACAAACGCCCGACATATCCACTCCATAGATGGCGTTGTCGTCTGAGCACCACCTCACCAGAGGTCAGCAACGGCTGCGTGGTGAGCTGAACAGGACTGGAAACTGGCCCTCGTGGCCAGTACACCTTGTCCTCACCAGGTGTCTTCGTCCATTTGGAGGGGGTTTCGGGAGCTGACCCACAGATGGCGCGGTCGTCACTGCTCCGAGCTCGGACGCTGGATCCGGGTCCGTAACAGTTGTGTACTGATGGTGTTGTGTACTGATGGTGTTGTGTACTGATGGTGTTGTGGTGTTGTGATCTGAGTATAGTTAGATAATCCTGTAATTCGTTCAGCTACATTATGGCTTGTTGAAGGACCTAAATATGAATAGAAAACGAGCAAAAAGTCCATTAGTAAACAAACTGAAAGTTGACTGTTGAAAAGTTGTCTAAAACGTGTTGTCAAGGTCCTTAAGTAAAGAATATTTAACAAAAAAAAACTAAACATTGAAGGATAATATTTTAAATTTCTTGGGTACAAAATAAATTTGAGGGACAAGGGAAAATTTATCATTCGCGAACTTTTTGAAACTCCTGTAAAATATTTTAACTTAGGAAAGTATTCCTTGCAAAGCATTCCACAACCACCCACACACACCACTACCACCCACACACACCACCACCAACTCCAACAACCACCACCACCACTACAACCACTACCACACCTACCACAAATCACCATTGTAATGTATTATTTCTATTTCCAAACAAATGTTTAATATTTTACGTCCACTTCTACCATTCATCTTTCCCAAGTGATTATACAAAACAAAAATTCACTTGTGGCTAACTAAGTTACATGTTTTACCCAAGGACTTAGGCAAATCCACCCTTCTAATTTCAATCCCTGGAATAGGACGGTGGGGAGAGGACAATGACAGGATAAGAGAAGGAACTAAGTGGAAAGGAAATGGAGAAAGGGGGGGGGGAATGAATCAAAGACGACGAGGATAGAGGTGAGAGAACAGAGGTAAGGATAAACGTAACGTCACAGATCCAGCAGAGTGACGCCAGTGTGTGTGTTAATTTAGAAAAGAAAGGGGAAGAGTTGGAGAGGTAAGAGAGGGGTAGAAAGAGGTAGCAAACTGGAAAGAAAAAGAAGTGGGAGCTGCAAGAGGTGAAGTCCTCGGATCAAATTTGTGTTGGGAGGGTCCAGGAGGAAGCCTCTTATATTTCCTTGTTTGAAGGGGATTATCTAGACGTATGAGTGTCTCGTGCTGCCTCGTGTCTTGTTGTGGCTCTTGGGGGTCATGTTGTGGCTCTTGGGGGTCATGTTGTAGCTCTTGGGGTCATGTTGTGGCTCTTGGGGGTCATGTTGTGGCTCTTGGGGGTCATGTTGTGGCTCTTGGGGGTCATGTTGTGGCTCTTGGGGGTCATGTTGTGGCTCTTGGGGGTCATGTTGTGGCTCTTGGGGGTCATGTTGTGGCTCTTGGGGTCATGTTGTGGCTCTTGGGGGTCATGTTGTGGCTCTTGGGGGTCATGTTGTGGCTCTTGGGGTCATGTTGTGGCTCTTGGGGGTCATGTTGTGGCTCTTGGGGGTCATGTTGTGGCTCTTGGAGGTCATGTTGTGGCTCTTCGGGGTCATGTTGTGGCTCTTGGGGGTCATGTTGTGGCTCTTGGGTCATGTTGTGGCTCTTGGGGTCATGTTGTGGCTCTTGGGTCATGTTGTGGCTCTTGGGGTCATGTTGTGGCTCTTAGGGTCATGTTGTGACTCTTGGGGTCATGTTGTGGCTCTTGGGGGTCATGTTGTGGCTCTTGGGGGTCATGTTGTGGCTCTTGGGGGTCATGTTGTGGCTCTTGGGGGTCATGTTGTGGCTCTTGGGGGTCATGTTGTGGCTCTTGGGGGTCATGTTGTGGCTCTTGGGGTCATGTTGTGGCTCTTGGGGGGTCATGTTGTGGCTCTTGGGGGTCATGTTGTGGCTCTTGGGGTCATGTTGTGGCTCTTGTGGGTCATGTTGTGGCTCTTGGGGGTCATGTTGTGGCTCTTGGGGGTCATGTTGTGGCTCTTGGGGGTCATGTTGTGGCTCTTGGGTCATGTTGTGGCTCTTGGGGTCATGTTGTGGCTCTTGGGTCATGTTGTGGCTCTTGGGGTCATGTTGTGGCTCTTGGGGTCATGTTGTGACTCTTGGGGTCATGTTGTGGCTCTTGGGGGTCATGTTGTGGCTCTTGGGGTCATGTTGTGGCTCTTGGGGTAATGTTGTGGCTCTTGGGGTCATGTTGTGGCTGTGGGGGAGCCGATCGGCCGAGCGGACAGCACGCTGGACGTGTGATCCTGTGGTCCTGGGTTCGATCCCAGGCGCCGGCGAGAATCATTGGGCAGAGTTTCTTTCACCCTATGCCCCTGTTACCTAGTAGTAAAATAGGTACCTGGGTGTTAGTCAGCTGTCACGGGCTGCTTCCTGGGTGTGGAGGCCTGGTCGAGGACCGGGCCACGGGGACACTAAAAAGCCCCGAAATCATCTCAAGATAACCTCAAGATGTTGTGGCTCTTGGGGTCATGTTGTGGCTCTTGGGGTCATGTTGTGGCTCTTGGGGTCATGTTGCGGCTCTTGGGGTCATGTTGTGGCTCTTGGGGTCATGTTGTGGCTCTTGGGGCCATGTTGTGGCTCTTGGGGTCATGTTGTGGCTCTTGGGGTCATGTTGTGACTCTTGGGGTCATGTTGTGGCTCTTGTGGGTCATGTTGTGGCTCTTGGGGTCATGTTGTCGCTTTTGGGATCATGTTGTGGCTCTTGTGGGTCATGTTGTGGATCATGTTGTGGCTCTTTGGGTCATATTGTGGTTCTTGGGGTCTTGTTATGGCTCTTGGGGTCATATTGTGGCTCTTGGGGTCTTGTTGTAGCTTTTGGGGTCATGTTGTCTCTCTTGGGGTCTTGTTGTGGCTCTTGGGGTCATATTGTGGCTCTTGGGGTCTTGTTGTGGCTCTTGGGGTCATGTTGTGGCTCTTGGGGTCATGTTGTGGCTCTTGGGGTCATGTTGTAGCTCTTGGGGTCATGTTGTAGCTCTTGGGGTCATGTTGTAGCTCTTGGGGTCATGTTGTGGCTCTTGGGGTCATATTGTGGTTCTTGGGGTCTTGTTGTGGCTCTTGGGGTCATGTTGTGGCTCTTGGGATCATATTGTGGCTCTTGGGGTCTTGTTGTGGCTCTTGGGGTCATGTTGTGGCTCTTGGGGTCTTGTTGTGGCTCTTGGGGTCATGTGGCTCTTGGGGTCTTGTTGTGGCTCTTGGGGTCTTGTTGTGGCTCTTGGGGTCATATTGTGGCTCTTGGGGTCTTGTTGTGGCTCTTGGAGTCATGTTGTGGCTCTTGGGGTCATGTTGTGGTTCTTGGTGGTCATGTTGTGGCTCTTGGGGTCATGTTGTGGCTCTTGGAGTCATGTTGTGGCTCTTGGGGGCCATGTGGCTCTTGGGGTCATGTTGTGGCTCTTAGGGTCATGTTGTGACTCTTGTGGGTCATGTTGTGGCTCTTGTGGGTCACGTTTTGGCTCTTGTGGGTCATGTTGTGGCTCTTGTGGGTCATGTTGTGGCTCTTGAGGTCATGTTTTGGCTCTTGTGGGTCATGTTGTGACTCTTGGGGGTCATGTTGTGGCTCTTGTTGGTCATGTTGTGGCTCTTGTGGGTCATGTTGTGGCTCTTGGGGGTCATGTTGTGGCTCTTGGGGTCATGTTGTGGCTCTTGGGGGTCATGTTGTGGCTCTTGGGGTCATGATGTGGCTCTTGGGGATCATGTTGTGGCTCTTGAAGGTCATGTTGTGGCTCTTGGGGGTCATGTTGTGGCTCTTGTGGGTCATGTTGTGGCTCTTGGGGTCATGTTGTGGCTCTTGGGGGGTCATATTGTTGCTCCTGAGGTCATGTTGTGGCTCTTGTGGGTCATGTTGTTGCTCTTGGGGGTCATGTTGTGGCTCTTGGGAGTTATGTTGTGGCTCTTGGGGTCATGTTGTGGCTCTTGGGGTCATATTGTGGCTCTTGGGGGTCATGTTGTGGCTCTTCGGGGTTATGTTGTGGCTCTTGGTAGTCTTGTTGTGGCTCTTGGGGGTCATGTTGTGGCTCTTGGGGGTCATGTTGTGGCTCTTTTGGGTCATGTTGTGACTCTTGGGGTCATGTTGTGGCTCTTGGGGGTCATGTTGTGGCTCTTGGTGTCATGTTGTGGCTCTTGGGGGTCATGTTGTGGCTTTTGGGGGTCATGTTGTGGCTCTTGGGGGGTCATGTTGTGACTCTGGGGATCTTGTTGTGGCTCTTGGGGGTCATGTTGTGGCTCTTGGGGTCATGTTGTGGCTCTTGGGGGTCATGTTGTGGCACTTGGGGGTCATGTTGTGGCTCTTGGGGTCATGTTGTGGCTCTTGGGGTCATGTTGTGGCTCTTGGGGTCATGTTGTGGCTCTTGGGGTCATGTTGTGGCTCTTGGGGTCATGTTGTGGCTCTTGGGGTCATGTTGTGGCTCTTGGGGTCATGTTGCGGCTCTTGGGGTCATGTTGTGACTCTTGGGGTCATGCTGTGGCTCTTGGGGGTCATGTTGTGGCTCTGGGGATCTTGTTGTGGCTCTTGGGGGTCATGTTGTGGCTCTTGGGGTCATGTTGTGGCTCTTGGGGGTCATGTTGTGGCTCTTGGGGTCATGTTGTGGCTCTTGGGGTCATGTTGTGGCTCTTGGGGTCATGTTGCGGCTCTTGGGGTCATGTTGTGACTCTTGGGGTCATGTTGTGGCTCTTGGGGTCATGTTGTGGCTCTTGGGGTCATGTTGTGGCTCTTGGGGTCATGTTGTGGCTCTTGGGGTCATGTTGTGGCTCTTGGGGTCATGTTGCGGCTCTTGGGGTCATGTTGTGACTCTTGGGGTCATGCTGTGGCTCTTGGGGGTCATGTTGTGGCTCTGGGGATCTTGTTGTGGCTCTTGGGGGTCATGTTGTGGCTCTTGGGGTCATGTTGTGGCTCTTGGGGGTCATGTTGTGGCTCTTGGGGTCATGTTGTGGTTCTTGGGGGTCATGTTGTGACTCTTGGGAGTCTTGTTGTGGCTCTTGGGGGTCATGTTGTGGCTTTTGTGGGTCATGTTGTGGCTCTTGGGGGTCATGTTGTGGCTCTTGGGGTCATGTTGTGGCTCTTGGGGGTCATGTTGTGACTCTTGGGGTCATGTTGTGACTCTTGGGGTCATGTTGTGGCTCTTGGGGTCATGTTGTGGCTCTTGGGGTCATGTTGTGACTCTTGGGGTCATGTTGCGGCTCTTGGGGTCATATTGTGACTCTTGGGGGTCATGTCGTGGCTCTTGGGGTCATGTTGTTGCTCTTGGGGTTATGTTGTGGCTCTTGGGGTTATGTTGTGGCTCTTGGAGTCATGTTGTTGCTCTGGGGGTCATGTTGTGGCTCTGGGGGTCATGCTGTGGCTCTTGGAGTCATGCTGTGGCTCTTGGAGTCATGTTGTGGCTCTTGGAGTCATGTTGTGGCTCTTGGGGTCATGTTGTGGCTCTTGGAGTCATGTTGTGGCTCTTGGGGTCATGTTGTGGCTCTTGGGGTCATGTTGTTGCTCTTGGGGATCATATTGTTGTTGTTGGTAAATAGCACCTGTGGATTTTACCGGAGCATGTAATGGTGTTTGAGACAAAGGTTCAGTGAGCAAACCTGATTAATGATTTGTTGCTGGAACAATTGTGTCTTCTTGAAAATGAGTTAAGTAACCGGACCTTTGAGGCTGAGATTAGCAATCATCAGTCGTCTCACAGATACGCCATAATTTCTAAAGTCTATATTGACTTATTAAATAAGTGCATAGGTGACATACTAAACATAATAGATACCCTTAAAAAGCTTCATAGAAAACACCGACCTTACCTAACCTTGTTAGTATCTTAAGATAAGCATCTTATTGCTTCGTAATTACAATTGTTACTTAACCTATTATAGGTATAGGTTAAGTAATAATTGTAATTACGAAGCAATAAGATGCTTATCTTAAGATACTAACAAGGTTAGGTAAGGTCGGTGTTTTCTATGAAGCTTTTTAAGGGTATCTATTATGTTAATATATCACCTATGCACGTAGTTAATAAGTCAATATTGACTATACGAATTTGCGAGAACGGGTTGCATAGAGGCGCGAGTATCGCGGTGTACCCACAGTGATGTGAGCCGCCACTCTGCAAGAACATCCTGCAATTAAACCCAGAACCTTGTGCAAATAATCCTATTATTAAAACACTCAAGACCAGGGTAGGCAAAGTGTGGTAATCATCAGGAGAGTGCGCTAAGCCGGTGCTTAGGCCTGTATAGGCCTGGGAAGGGATATGAGGAGAGTGTGACCTGTTTACTGCTAGGTGAACAGAGGTATTAAGTGATAGGAAACGCGCACAGCCATTTCTGTCCCTCCCGGGATTCGAACCCATAATTCTCGATTGTGAGTCGGGAACGAACCCGACCTTATTACCGGGACCCTAAAGATGTTCCCTTTTCACAAACACCAATTTTGAGAGAATTGTTAAATTCATTCACTAAACAATTGTTGACCGAGTTTACAGGTGAAGGCAAGAGTTGCATTGTTGCAGGTCGTACAGGCTACAGGTGTCTGTATAGGCTAGAGGTGCCTGTACAGGCTGCAGGTGTCTGTACAGGCTACAGGTGCCTGTACAGGCTACAGGTGTCTGTATAGGCTACAGGTGCCTGTACAGGCTACAGGTGCCTGTACAGGCTACAGGTGCCTGTACAGGCTACAGGTGTCTGTATAGGCTACAGGTGTCTGTACAGGCTACAGGTGCCTGTACAGGCTACAGGTGTCTGTATAGGCTACAGGTGTCTGTACAGGCTACAGGTGCCTGTACAGGCTACAGGTGCCTGTACAGGCAACAGGTGCCTGTACAGGCAACAGGTGCCTGTACAGGCTACAGGTGTCTGTATAGGCTAAAGGTGCCTGTACAGGCTACAGGTGCCTGTACAGGCTACAGGTGTCTGTACAGGCAACAGGTGCCTGTACAGGCAACAGGTGCCTGTACAGGCTACAGGTGTCTGTATAGGCTAAAGGTGCCTGTACAGGCTACAAGTGTCTGTAAACGCAACAGGTGCCTGTACAGGTGTCTGTATAGGCTAAAGGTGCCTGTACAGGCTACAGGTGCCTGTACAGGCTACAGGTGCCTGTACAGGCTACAGGTGTCTGTACAGGCAACAGGTGCCTGTACAGGAAACAGGTGCCTGTACAGGCAACAGGTGCCTGTACAGGCTACAGGTGTCTGTATAGGCTAAAGGTGCCTGTACAGGCTACAGGTACCTGTACAGGCTACAGGTGCCTGTACAGGCTACAGGTGTCTGTACAGGCAACAGGTGCCTGTACAGGCTACAGGTGCCTGTACAGGCTACAGGTGCCTGTACAGGCTACAGGTGTCTGTACAGGCTACAGGTGTCTGTACAGGCTACAGGTGCCTGTACAGGCTACAGGTGTCTGTACAGGCTACAGGTGTCTGTACAGAACAAACAGAGTTCTTGTTTGCAACAGTCAAATGTAATATTGATAATAATAGTAATAAAGAACTACTATGTCTTGACTATTCATGTCTGCCGCAAATTCTTCAAACCATTTGCATAATTTGACTTTATAATTGTACTCAATTTGCATAATTGAAAAAAGTTATCCCACTTGAAAATTCTTAATTTTGTGAAAGATTTCTTTTTTGTTTAAGTCCTTACAAAACCTCAGGTTTGAGATAGTTATCGAAGTTTTTGGGACTCGGTGATTGCCGGTCTGATTTTTGGTGCACTTTCATCAAAGATAAAATTATAATCGGTGCGATTTGCACGAACTGGTAATTCTCCCTTCTCTGATTTTTGTAAAGGATTTGATGTTATGTTTAAGGCCTATCAATCGTCTTAACTACAGGGAAGGTGGAGCCAGAGCACACACTGGGTCCCGACACTACCTTTGTTTTCTTGTGACCTGTTACACCTTTCACCTGTCTTGAGCAGAAGGTGCACAGGCAGGTATAGACTCCCTGAACTGTGTCTCTCCACCTTACATTGTCCTCGCTTCACAGGTGGAAGATGTCGTTGAATTCTTCAGCTGACTCCCAGCACGCTGGGGCCAGAAAATCCATCATGCATTGTGGAGTCTTTCCTTGAAGTTCTGCATTCCATTGCATGCAAATATTTTCAGGTGTTCATAGTTCCTCTTCTGTTTGTCAACACCCTCCACTCTCCAGCCTTCCCTCTGATACTATTCCCACCTCTACAGTTTTCTCACACGTTACTCCACAGTTATTTCTGACTCCCGAGGGTCAGCTACAGAGTTGACTTCCCTTACTGGTTCATGGCTCCTGCTCACACTTGTGGCATGCTTGAGGTCCTGGCTCTGGAGGCTCCACAGTCACTCCATGACTGTGGAGTGACCAGCCTCACAGGGAGCCCTGTGAGGCTCCCTATTTTACCTGTATGTACGCAAGATATAAACTCCGGGTCAATTCCTGTTAGCAACTGATTCATCCTTCGCCGTGATTGTTATAATTGCTACCATTAGGGTGGACCCTTTCGTTGTTGGCTGGCTGGCTGGCTCATCGCTGTGGATCCATATCTGCTCTCATTTTTCATCTCTTCCAATCTCCAATCCACCTTGATCAATTCCTGATCAGTTGGGTCACTCCCCGATCACTCGGGCCACTCCCCGATCACTCGGGCCACTCCCCGATCACCCGAACTACTCCCCGATCACCCGAACTACTCCCCGATCACCCGAACTACTCCCCGATCACCCGAACTACTCCCCGATCACCCGAACTACTCGCCGATCACCCGAACTACTCGCCGATCACCCGAACTACTCCCCGATCACCCGAACTACTCCCCGATCACCCGAACTACTCCCCGATCACCCGAACTACTCCCCGATCACCCGAACTACTCCCCGATCACCCGAACTACTCCCCGATCACCCGAACTACTCCCCGATCACCCGAACTACTCCCCGATCACCCGAACTACTCCCCGATCACCCGAACTACTCGCCGATCACTCCTTGATCATTTGGGCCACTCTACCTCCGCCCTGGACGCTGTATGATAAGGAAGCTCTCAACGTTAGAGTGCGTGTGATGTCCTCAACAGTCCCACTATTGAGGGAGCAAGAGAGTTTCCTCCTGTAGGCCACTCCCTGAGTGCTTGTCTTGTTGACAATCCCTTAATCTTCAATTATCTCTCTTTCATCCTCTTATCTCCATCTTCGTTCCTCACTTCTCTCTCTCTCTCCGTTCCTCATCCCTCTCCCTTCTACAGATGGTCGCAGCCTGCCCGGCCACCCAGCAAGGGCGTTCCTTCCCCTCGAGTTCGGAGATAATTAAGTCAAGAGGGCAGCGAGAGATGTTTGCAGGCTCCTGATCCGTTAGTGTGTTAGTCTGTTTGTGTGTGTGTGTGTGTGTGTGTGTGTGTGTGTGTGTGTGTGTGTGTGTGTGTGTGTGTGTGTGTGTGTGTGTGTGTGTGTGTGTTAGGGGTGGGGTGTTGCTTGTTTGTTTGATGTCTACAAGTGAAGTGATCCTTTTATCAGTTGGTATTTTGTTTAGTTTGTCGATGAGAGAAATATAGCGACTATTTTTCATAATAGTTCTATGTTGTTCAACAGAATTCTATAATTCTGTTGTTCTTGCTGCTGTTGCTTCTGCAGATATTGCACTTTCAGCTGATATATATATATATATATATATATATATATATATATATATATTAGTATATTTTGGTAGCAGTCTTTCCTGTAGACATATATTATTAAATATGACCGAAAAAGTAAGATTAATAATTCTAACACGAATTTTCTCAATCTTTCGTACATTACGCTTCACTGTTGGAGGTAAATCAAAAATCACTTCTCCAAAATTCATTTTTATTTCTAGTCTGACGCGACACGGGCGCGTTTCGTAAAACTTATTACATTTTCAAAGACTTCACAAATACACAACTGATTAGAACTTACGTATCTCTGATTTTATATCTACATTTGAGTGAGGTGGGAGGGGTGATGTGGCATTAACACAAGACAGAACAAGAGGGGATATTAATAGGGTATTAAAAGTATCAACACAAGACAGAACAGAAACAATGGGTATTGAATAGAAGTGTTTGTAGAAAGCCTATTGGTCCATATTTCTTGATGCTTCTATATTGGAGCGGAGTCTTGAGGTGGGTAGAATATAGTTGTGCAATAATTGGCTGTTGATTGCTGGTGTTGACTTCTTGATGTGTAGTGCCTCGCAAACGTCAAGCCGCCTGCTATCGCTGTATCTATCGATGATTTCTGTGTTGTTTACTAGGATTTCTCTGGCGATGGTTTGGTTATGGGAAGAGATTATATGTTCCATAATGGAGCCCTGTTGCTTATGCATCGTTAAACGCCTAGAAAGAGATGTTGTTGTCTTGCCTATATACTGGGTTTTTTGGAGCTTACAGTCCCCAAGTGGGCATTTGAAGGCATAGACGACGTTAGTCTCTTTTAAAGCGTTCTGTTTTGTGTCTGGAGAGTTTCTCATGAGTAGGCTGGCCGTTTTTCTGGTTTTATAGTAAATCGTCAGTTGTATCCTCTGATTTTTGTCTGTAGGGATAACGTTTCTATTAACAATATCTTTCAGGACCCTTTCCTCCGTTTTATGAGCTGTGGAAAAGAAGTTCCTGTAAAATAGTCTAATAGGGGTATAGGTGTTGTGTTAGTTGTCTCTTCAGAGGTTGCATGGCTTTTCACTTTCCTTCTTATGATGTCTTCGATGAAACCATTGGAGAAGCCGTTATTGACTAGGACCTGCCTTACCCTACAGAGTTCTTCGTCGACTTGCTTCCATTCTGAGCTGTGGCTGAGAGCACGGTCGACGTATGCGTTAACAACACTCCTCTTGTACCTGTCAGGGCAGTCGCTGTTGGCATTTAGGCACATTCCTATGTTTGTTTCCTTAGTGTAGACTGCAGTGTGGAAACCTCCGCCCTTTTCCATGACTGTTACATCTAGAAAAGGCAGCTTCCCATCCTTTTCCGTCTCGTAAGTGAAACGCAGCACGGAACTCTGCTCAAATGCCTCCTTCAGCTCCTGCAGATGTCTGACATCAGGTACCTGTGTAAAAATGTCGTCAACATACCTGCAGTATATGGCCGGTTTCAAGTTCATGTCGACTAAGACTTTTTGCTCGAAACTCTCCAGACACAAAACAGAACGCTTTAAAAGAGACTAACGTCGTCTATGCCTTCAAATGCCCACTTGGGGACTGTAAGCTCCAAAAAAACCAGTATATAGGCAAGACAACAACATCTCTTTCTAGGCGTTTAACGATGCATAAGCAACAGGGCTCCATTAAGGAACATATAATCTCTTCCCATAACCAAACCATCGCCAGAGAAATCCTAGTAAACACACAGAAATCATCGATAGATACAGCGATAGCAGGCGGCTTGACGTTTGCGAGGCACTACACATCAAGAAGTCAACACCAGCAATCAACAGCCAATTATTGCACAACTATATTCTACCCACCTCAAGACTCCGCTCCAATATAGAAGCATCAAGAAATATGGACCAATAGGCTTTCTACAAACACTTCTATTCAATACCCATTGTTTCTGTTCTGTCTTGTGTTGATACTTTTAATACCCTATTAATATCCCCTCTTGTTCTGTCTTGTGTTAATGCCACATCAACCCTCCCACCTCACTCAAATGTAGATATAAAATCAGAGATACGTAAGTTCTAATCAGTTGTGTATTTGTGAAGTCTTTGAAAATGTAATAAGTTTTACGAAACGCGCCCGTGTCGCGTCAGACTAGAAATAAAATGAATTTTGGAGAAGTGATTTTTGATTTACCCCCAACAGTGAAGCGTAATGTACGAAAGATTGAGAAAATTCGTGTTAGAATTATTAATCTTACTTTTTCGGTCATATTTAATAAATATATATATATATATATATATATATATATATATATATATATATATATATATATATATTGGTAGCAGTCTTTCCTGTAGACATATATTGTTAAATATGACCGAAAAAGTAAGATTAATAATTCTAACACGAATTTTCTCGATCTTGTTTCTTTTCACTGTTGATGGTAATTGAAAAATCAATTCTCCAAATTTCATTTTTATTTCTCGTCTGACGCGACACTTGAGCGCGTTTCGTAAAACTTATTACATTTTCAAAGACTTTAGTTTACACACACACACAACTATAACTGAATAGAGCTTAAACATCTTCGATTTTTTATACCTGCATTTGAGTGAGGTGATATGTTACAACAGCTTTGGATGAGGTGAAAACAAACTTTCAACACAAGACAGAACACGGAACAATGGGTATTGAAGGTAAGAATGGAAGGAATTGCAGAGGGCCTATTGGCCCATATTTCTTGATGCTTCTATATTGGAGCGGAATCTTGAAGTGGGTAGAATATAGTTGTGCAATAATTGGCTGTTGATTGCTGGTGTTGACTTCTTAATGTGTAGTGCCTCGCAGATGTCAAGCCGCCTGCTATCTATCGATGATTTCTGTGTTGTTTGCTAAGATTTCTCTGGTGATGGTTTGGTTGTGGGAAGAGATTATATGTTCCTTAATGGAGCCCTGTTGCTTATGCATCGTTAAACGCCTGGAAAGAGATGTTGTTGTCTTGCCTATATACTGAGTTTTTTGAGGCTTACAGTCCCCAAGAGGGCATTTGAAGGCATAGACGACGTTGGTCTCTTTTAAAGCGTTCTGCTTTGTGTCTGGAGAGTTTCTCATGAGTAGGTTGGCCGTTTTCTTGGTTTTATAGTAAATCTTCAGTTGTATCTTCTGATTTTTGTCTGTAGGGATAACGTTTCTATTAACAATATCTTTCAGGACCCTTTCCTCCGTTTTATGAGCTGTGGAAAAGAAGTTCCTGTAAAATAGTCTAATAGGGGGTATAGGTGTTGTGTTAGTTGTCTCTTCAGAGGTTGCATGGCGTTTCACTTTCCTTCTTATGATGTCTTCAATGAAACCATTGGAGAAGCTGTTGTTGACTAGGACCTGCCTTACCCTACAGAGTTATTCGTCGACTTGCTTCCATCCTGAGCTGTGGCTGAGAGCACGGTCGACATAAGCGTTAACAACACTCCTCTTGTACCTGTCTGGGCAGTCACTGTTGGCATTTAGGCACATTCCTATGTTCGTTTCCTTAGTGTAGACTGCAGTGTGGAAACCTCCGCGCCTTTCCATGACTGTTACATCTAGAAAGGGCAGCTTCCCATCCTTCTCCATCTCGTAAGTGAAACGCAACACATAATTCCGCTCAAATGCCTACTTCAGCTCCTGCAGATGTCTGACATCAAGTACCTGTGTAAAAATGTCGTCAACATA